>MU260981.1:5000-15000 GCA_020310875.1 Ceratopteris richardii
AAATTGTGATGTCTCTTGATCACAATTTCCTTGGGCAATGATGATGGCTGATTGTGATGGCAATGTCTTAGTCTCAATTAATGTAGGCAACCGGGATGTCTCCACACGACGAGGATTTCTCGATGATTGGGTTGGGAGCCCTTGTGATGCCTCTCGGCAATCGCTATGTCCCAATCCATTAAAATTCCCTCAAGCCCTTGTGATGCCTGTTGACAATCACAGTGTCTCTGCACAAATGATCTCCTATCCATGGAGACAACAATAGCCCCCTATTCTTCATGATCTTTTGCCCGTTTCTTGATTTTCTTGTGTGCTTCCCTAAGTTTTTAAAGGTGTTCAGTATCAATATGACAAAGCTTTAAAAAGAAGACCAACCTATTTTGAAAAATGACCTACCTCAAAATTTTGACGCTCACTAATCACTCTAGTACACACATCGTTTCGCTATGAAACTTTCATAGAATTCAAATCTTAGCTCCAAAATGTAGTATATGAAATCTCTATTAATTTGGACCACCACAAAATATGCAACAAGTTTTTGAAGTTCTCCTCCCTCTCCTCTCACTATTGTTGCTCTCTCTCTCTCTACATGCATACTATGGAGATTTATATCAACTTTACCAATTTTTTTAGCACTTTTATCTTTTTTGATTGACAAAAGATACACCCATGTACATTGATTTGTCTCATAGGTCGAGTTCGTCCTCTTAATAGACATAAAATCTCTCTCTCTCTCTCACTCTTTCTCTCTCTCTCTCTCCCTCTCTCTCAGTGTGTGTGGTTGTCTCCATCCTTTTTCAGCCTACACAGTTTTATGTAGTGAGTACTATTTTGTTTTATATCTACACAGGGGTTACTACAATTGTACATGGTTTTGTCTTATAGGCCAAGTTTGGCCTTTGCAAAATGTTAATATCACTCTCTCTCTCTATCTATCTCTCTCTTTCTCTCCCTCTGTCTCTCAAACTACTTAAATCTAAGCATCTTCTCGTGCTTTTGGATTTCACCTTTTAGAAATCCCTTTAAGGATAAGTAAACTTTACATTTTTCCTTCCAGAGACTTAATTACCACTGATATGATTGTAGAATATATACTTGGAATTTTTTCACTCTGTTCAGACTTCGAATAGGTTACTCTTTTCACACTTTTTCATTGAATAAATAGAACCTGAGTGAAAAATTCCCAAAAGGAGTTTCATTGCCAAAACTTGGGTAATCTTTAGAGTGGTTCTAATCGTAAGTCTTTTGGACAATCATGGCCAAACTTGATCAAGTCTAGTTGACCTTGTGACAAAAATAAAGAATTATTCTTTATTGTTAAGATCTTCTAAACTAGAAAAAAAGCATCTTTGTTTACCCATAGGATTTTTAAAGATCTTTCCCTCAACTAAATCCAAGCATATGCTCATATCTCTCAGATTCCAAAGCTAAGAATATTTGAAACATCTTTATGTTATATCAATCTCTGTACTTAAGTACCACTACCAATGATTTGAGACATCTTGCGAACTACTTGTTATTAAACTTACTTGAAAAATTCCGTTCTCACATCCAGAGATAATATTTTTTTTCTTTCAAGAACTTTAGATTCTTTCCAATTAGTCAAGTAATAATAAGCAAATGATTCATCTTGAAATTCTTGACTTTTGGACAAGACTCAAAGCTTGTCCAAAAGATATTTATTTTTAACCAATGAAATAGTAAGCCAGACTATTGATTCTATTGGCTAATCCTTAGGAAGTATCCTAATTCTTAAAGATCACTTTAACTAAGGTTTCTTATTAAGCTACAAAGCGAAACCAATAATAACTCTCTAATCCTCTAAAAGGAAGAGTTCTTTTTTAAAGTTTCTCCCTTTTCTTAAGGCTTTGCATCTGTACCAGAGATACAGTCATGGAACCTAGCATCCATCTATTGAATGTTAAAGTTCAATTGATGCTAGATTTTGATCACTTCTTTGATTTTCATCACTCCTTAGGATGAATTCAAAAAACTCTATGGTTTTTAATAAATTTGGATCATCTCAATTATCTTTTGAACTTTAAAAGTTCAATTAGTTAAAATTCCATTTGATTTTATTTGATTGTTATCATGTCTTAGGATAGAATCAAATAAAAGCATTCCAAATCATCCTACTTGGATGCATGAATTTTTACATCCAAGCTCGTTATGATTCTCTAAGTTTTTCTTAGACTTAGATTCATCATGGAAATTCGCAAGTACCTCTATTTTCTTGCCATTCAGATGAGCAAGAAAATTAAACGATTGACTTTCAGCGGGTCTACTTTTCCTAAGCAAGACCCCTAATATGTGATACCTAAGTATCACTTTCAGAAAAAAGTGACTAGCGACTTGAGTTGCATAGCAGCTAAGAGCTTTGCAACTAACTAGTTTTCCATTTTTCCTAACTATCTAACTCGAGTTAGAAAAATAAGATAATGATTAGGAAAGTAGATTTGTTCAACTACTTAGCAAAAAAATAGCATAAAAACATGCTTCATCATATGGCAATGCATGTTCTTGCATGCAAATGCACGTGAGTGCATTCATGTGTTTGCATGTTTTTTTTTTCTTTTCATGCTACTAAACTTAATTCTTGGGCTTGCTTTGCATGCATCCAAGCGTCCATGCACAAATATTCTACTTGCTATTTTTCAAAAAGATATAACCATGCATGTGCACAAACTCGAGTGCATTTAATATCTTTTTCAAGCATAAAAGGAAGCAAGAATTATGCATGAAAACATTCTTTTAGAAAGAAAAAATGCACCAAAATTCTTTCATTTCTATGTGCTAATTTATAGATGCATGCTTGTGCTTAATGAGTGTTTCAATACTTCTAGGCTCTCTCATAAAGCTTTCAATAATTCACATTAATATTATAAAAAATGACGAGTGCTACCAAGCTTCAGAGCTAATAAGATGCACTCTACATGAAAGCTAAGAGCAAAAACAAGTATTGAAAACAAACATTAACTTGGAAAATACTTATCTCCCAATTAAGCTATGTCCTTCCATTGTCCAAAAGAAGAGCAACATAGTATGCTTCATAGCTACCTTTGGATCTCCTAAACGAAGAGCCAACCTTCATAACCATGCTTATATCTCTCCAAATTTTTGGAGAGAGCCTTCTTTTGTTGATAAAAAAGGAATGAAACTTAAAAGCACGATCTTTCTTGCTTCAATATTGCTTCACTTTGGCTTTGGATAGTGCTTTTTCTTTGCCTCTCTTTGGATGTGTGCTTGAGATGGATCAAAGAGATCAAAGTAGCCTCTTGAATTTGAAGTCAAGAAAGTGCAAAATTGGCTCCACTTTCGGCTCCATAGTTTTCTCGGGTCGCTTATATACGAAGAACCAAATTCTCTGTTTTCATAAAACAAAAACCAAAAAGATGAAATTGACAGAGCAATACAATTTCAATTAATAGATCCAGAGATCAACCCCGATCTCTTTGCTGATGAGGCTCTTCTATTTCTGTACAAATGTTTGTTATGCAAAAATCTACTATAGAAGCATTGATAATGCAAGCATTGTTGATGCAATCATGTAGCATACCTCTCCTTTATTTCTGGGATGTAGGATCAATATATGATCATCATATCATTTTGGATATAGAACGTCAGACTATTCTGAACCCCAACAGACCTTTTCTTATAGAAGCTATGTTGATGGCTTGATCCCCATGAATAGTCTCTACGCCATCTTTTGGACATGGTTAGGCTTTTTGCTATAGAAAAGCTGCAAGAGTGTCGCACAACAAGGAATTTGTTATCTCTGAGCTCTCTGATGAGGGCATAGGTTCCAATCACGACAACCGCGAGCGTTGAAGAATAAATCTCTTCTGTCTTGAAATTAAGGTTAAGAAATTGAATGCCACTGTGTTATCATCACATTTAATAGAATGGTGTGAGCTATCATGGCATAGAATAGCACGTCAGATGAACGAGGTTCTTGTTTCAATCCCTACACCCGTCACTTTTTTGTTATCAACAAATATCTGCACACCATCAATTGTTCTGATTATTAAAAACTTAAATTCTAAAGCGTGCTGTTGTAGGAAATAATGAGAGATGAATTTGTTTCGCTATCAAAAACATAGAAGTATATGTGCAATAAGGGATATCTCATACAAAAGGAAGTAAAAAGAATTCACAAGTATATTATCTTGTTTACGTGAAGATGTTAGTCCCTCATAGATCTCCATGGAAGCTCAACCTTGGGATTATGACCACCACCACGTGCTAGAGAGATGACTTTCTCCCAACCATATGCTTCTATATATAGCTCTCTCCACAAGACTGCTTTCTTCGACAGGTAGATACTAACCATCCATGTCTCGGCCATGTAATTGCATGTGCGCCAAGTGTCCTAGTTAACTTGAGTTAACTCAAGTGGATGCTTCCAGAAGGCTCTAAATCTCTTTAGGAAAAATACTCTCCCCATGTATCCCATGGGGATTGAACCCAAGACCTTCTCCTTCACACCCTTGAGACTCAACCACTAAGCTAAGTGGATCACTTGTTTATAAGACCAAATGAACTCCTAGTAAGTCTAGACTGGAGATCTTTGGTCATACACACACGACCAAATAGTGTCCAATTTCAGATCCGTCTGAACCAAGCGGATCCTTAGATCATAGACTTACTTTATTACACATCCATCCATCCATATATCTATCTTTTTATAAATGGATCTATCTATCTATCTAGCTATCTATATATCCATTCATCCATCCATGCATCCATCCATCCATCCTATCTATCTATCTATTTGTCCATCTATCCATCTATCTATCTATCTATCTATCTATCTATCTATCTATCTATCTATCTATCTAACTAACTATCTATCTATCTATCTATTATCTATCAATCAATCAACTTATCTTTCTATCCATATATTTCTTTGTATGTTTGTCTGTCTATCTATCTATTTGACTATCTACTTATCTATATGTTAGACTATCTAAATCCATCTATCTGTTCATCCTTCCATCTACATAATAATCTATCTATCCATCCATCTATGTATGTATGTATATATGCATGCATGCATATATGTATGTATGTATGTATGTATGTATGTATGTATGTATGTATGTACTTATGTATGTATCCATCCATCCATCCATCCTATCTATCTATCTATATATTTATCTCTATAACTATCTACATATCAATCAATCAATGTATCTATCAATCTATCTATCTATCTATCTATCTACCTATCTGTCCGTCCGTCTCGATGTCTACTTACCTACCTACCTATATATCTATCAATCAATCAATCAATCAATCAATCAATCAATCAATCAATGAACCCATTTACTTACCTACCTACCTACCTACATATTGATCGATCGAGCCATTGATCGATTGACTAGCCAACCACCCATCCATCAATCCGTCTATCTATCTATCTATCTATCTATCTATATATCTATCTACCTACCTATTCATCCATCCATGTATCTATATATTAGTTTGTGTATATCTATAAATGTACAGATAGAGAGATATATAAATATATGTTGGAGTTAGACGTTTGCGAAAGCACGCGAACAACACAAGGAAGAAGAAGAAGCTTGGAGCACAATACGTAATACTAAATGTATTACTACTAGAATGTACAAAAGATAAGTAATCCATTAGGGCTATAGGCATATATACAAGCCGCGGGAAAAAACCTCCTAAAGAGGGGAAAAAGTGCCCCGATAGCCCTAGTGTGTTCACACATGTCACTACCTAAATATATCAACAAATCCCCCTAGGATTGATGCGGTGAACAAGGAGATGGCACTCATGTATAAGGAAGTGCCAAGCTATGTGGAATCAATCAGCAAAAGGAAGTAAGCCCAAAGCTTTGCGGAAAGCTTCAAATTTCTCCCTAGGCAGAGCCTTCGTGAAAAGGTATGCAATGTTCTCCTATGTGGGCACATATGCCAAGTTGATCTCTCCAGTAGAGAATCTCTCCCCGACATAATGATAATGCAACTCAACGTGCTTAGTGCAAGCATGGAACACAGGGCTCCCCGCAACTGCCAATGTGCTCTAACTTTCAGTGAACATGGTGGTGGCAGAAGACAACCCAACACCCAAATCAACCATAAGGCGTCTGAGCCACACACACTCAACAGTCACTGTGAAAGCTTCCCTATACTCAGTCTCACAATTGGACGTGGCCACAGTAGCCTACTTCTTGCTCAGCCAAGATATGCATGAGCTACCAAGCATGAAGCAAAAACCACTAGTGGACACATGAGTGTCATAGCAACTAGCCTAATCAGAGTCAAATAAAGCATGCAAATCTGGCAATAGTGATCCCCCCTTCTGATAAAACAACCCAAGTAGTCGGATACCACTCAAGTTGCGAAAGATGCGCTTAATCGCCTGCCAATGCTTGATACTTGGGAAATGCATAAAGCTGCTCATATATAAGACATCAAATTGATATATTTGGCCGAGTAATGCATAAGTAAATCAAGCATCCAACAACCTGCTAATAGAGAACAACATCAAATGCATCTCCAACATCATGAAGACTCAATCGTAAACATGTCTCCATAGGAGTGGCAATAGGTTTATAGTCTTCAAGGCCAAAAAGTTGTAATAATGTTACAACATATTTCTTTTGACACAAAGCTATTCCACCATCAACACGCATAAACTGAATGCCCAAATAATGATACAAATGCCCCAAATCACACATTTCAAATGAAGCATGCAAATCAGCCTTGAAATCAGCAATATGCTTCTCATGAAGACCAATGAGAAGCATGTCATCAACATACACTACAATGATCAGAAGCACATCATTAGCATGCTTAACATATAAGGTGCTTTTAGTTGGATTGTTCTCAAAACCATGTGCAATCAGATAGGCATGTATCTTTTCATACCAAGCACGTGGTGCCTGCTTTAAACCATATAATGCCTTCTTTAACCTACACACCTAGTTTTCATGCCCTTTCTGCATAAAGCCACGGGGTTGAAAAACGTACACTTCTTCATGCAAGTCACCATTAAAAAGTGTTGTTTTAATGTCCAACTGATGTACATTCCAACCATGATGAGCTGCAAGTGCACCGATGCTATAAGAAATAGTCATTCGGCATGTAGGTGCAAAGGTTTCATCAAAATCAATGCCTCTTTCCTGCGCATAGCCCTTTGCAACAAGCCTAGCCTTGTAACTGTCAATTGTTCCATCAAGTTTACGCTTCAGCTTGTATACCCACTTAGTGCTAGTGGCCTTGTTGCCAGGAGGCAAGTCACATAAAGACCGGATACCATATGATAGCATCATATTCAAATTGCATTGCAACCATTAAATGTTCAGAATTTTGTGCTTCATCAAACGAAAGAGGCTCAATCTCATCACAAAGACTAGAGGCAATCATAGCATAGAAATCTGATGCAAAAGAGGCACTATGAGAGCCCGAACGAGTACGAAATGACAGAGCTGCATCTAATTTGTTGTCACGCAAAGTCTGCACTAGCCATTTTGGCATAGTCTTTGCCTCCTCAATATCAACTCTCTCATCAACAAGTGCATCATGTAAATTTGCATAAAAGATGGAATGAACCGCATCATCATATGAAACTTGTAAAAGGTTGAGAAGTTGCCTCAATTGGACTAGCACTAGACTGTCTGCCTATAAAAAGAGGCAATAAAGTATCATACATGTTTTTGGAGCTAACAGATGTCTCCTTCGTATATGAAAGTAAAGGATGAATAGCATCTTCCACGAAAACAACATCACGACTAACAAAAACGTGTTTAGTTTGTGGACGATACAGACGATAGCCTTTGCTTTCAGAACTATACACAACAAAGATACATTTTACTACTTTATCATCCAATTTCTTGTGGTGATGTTGAAGCACTAATGCATATGCTAGACAACCAAAAAGACGCAGATGAGAAACAGATGGCTTTCAACCATGTCAAGCCTCATATGGAGTGATAGATTGTAGTGCTTTAGTGGGACACCTGTTAAGTACATATGCTACACATATAACAACCTCAAGCCAAAAACTATGTGGTAAAGCCTGACTCTCGACCATATACCTCGCCATCTCCATGAGTGACATGTTCTTCCGTTCAGCAACTTCATTCTGTTGAGGTGTATATGGCACTGTGCACTGATGTTTTATCCCACGTTCAACCATAAATGCATTAAAGCCATAAGACATATATTCCCCCCTCACAATCAGAACAAAGGATGTCCATTTAACATGCTAATAGATTTTTAGCCAAAACCAAAAAATTATTCAAAACACATGAACACTTCAGACTTTTCTTTCAATGGATATACCGATGCATGCTTGAAAAAATAATCAATGAAAGACACGAAGTAAAGATAGTTTCCAAAAGAGGATGTTTGCATAGGACCACAGACATCACTGTAAACAAGCTACAATTTCTTAGTAGCTCTAACTAAACCATCTTTTAGAAAGGAGGAATGCTGCATTTTGCCCCAAATACAGCCTTCACAAACATGTTTTCTAGATGCCTCAAGTTTGGGCAAAGAGGACACCATTTCAAATTTTTGCAGGTGTAGCAAACTAGCAAAATTCAAATGACCAAAGCGTGCATGCCAAAGCTTTGCATATGACATAGCCTCGAAATCATTTATTGCACATGCTGAATCATTCATACATTTTTCAGTCTATGAGCTTATATAGCCCACGATATAAAATGCCAGAAGCAATAATCATGTGGCCATTTGACAGCTCATGAACTATACATCTATCATCAACAAATTTCAAAACCAAACCAATCTTGGCTAATGCAAGAACTGATAATAGATTTTTCTTCATCCTTGGCACAAATAAAGCATCCAACAAAGTGACAGAACTACCATCAATAGTAGTTAGCATGATCTTACTAACTCCCATGATAGGATAAGAGGAGTTGTTGGCACATGTGATAGTGTTCCCTATAGGAGCAGGCTCGAGTGAGGTGAAGAAACTACGTTGCGAGGTAATATGTTTGGTTGCCCCACTATCAAAGTACCAAACATCTAAGTCTATTATAGACATACACTATTTAGGAGAAGATGGATCAAGACTGCAAATAGCAATAAATGCCTATTCTTCATTCTACACAAGATTAGCAAACTCTATTTTTGGTGTAGAGGCCTCTACAATAACCATTCTAGCCTCTTTTTTCTTTGCCTCTTTTGCAACGAGTTTTGGAGAGTTCTTTATGACATGATCATTTTCTTTATAGTAATTACAAAAGAATTTTCGCTTTTCTAATTTCTTCTCATCTTTGTCTTCCTTCTTCGATTGGTGCAGCATTTGCAGATTTGTGCTTACTAGTAGATGAGCTCCATTTACCTTTGCCTGTCTGACTAGCCGTGAAAGCTGGATCTGCAACATGCATAATGGACCTATTCTGCTAGACTAATCTTCCTGCAATAGAACAGAGGCTAACTCCTCAAACGACAAGGCATTTGGATTGATTTCATCATCAAATAAATAGTAGAAGCAAAACTCTGATATGAATAAGAAAGACTATTCAGAATGGTCTACACAAGTGAGCTATCTCGTATAACTTCATCAGCAGAAATGAACTGTTCCTTCAAGCCTTTGATCTTTGTTAGAAAATTGTCCATAGAATCACCTTCATATGCTCACTCTCCAACTATTTTTAGAGGTAAGCAACACGAGCCTCATTCCTAGCCTGGTACAATGTGGTGAGTGTATCCCAGGCATCCTTAGCTATTCTGCAAGAGCGAATGTGAGAAATAATGGCACATTTGACAGACAAGGCTATCAATGAATGTGTCTGAGCATCTCTACCATCCCAACGAATTTGCTCTACAGTAGGTGCAACAGAAACCGCAATGCGAACAAGAATCTGAGGAATATTAGCATCTTCAATGCCATCTACATTAGCTTCAATACCTGTATTTGCAAGTGTCATAGAACGTTCTTCAACACACTGCACAATGTTCCATAGTCCTTTTGTAACCAATACATGTCGCATCATATA
>MU260981.1:20000-70000 GCA_020310875.1 Ceratopteris richardii
ATGCCTTTGTGAGCTAATGACTCTAATAATCATATGCCCCTTTTTTTTAACTTTTCTTGTTTGAGACAAGGTCTGTGCTCTTATAAAGGACATCAGGTTACTGCATTATCCTCCGAATAATCCAAAATGCAGAAGTTCATTCAAAGTTGTGATAAGATTTTGCCAAGCTTAAGTTAGAGAGGTGACCTTAGGTAACCTCATAGATGCATCCTTAGAAAATCAAATAGCTTACGATCACAAGGTTTAAACAGGTTAACACTGGTTGCACATATCAGAATGTTTTAACAATAGGAAGACAAGAATACACATTACTGTCCAAGAGAATGAACCATTGATCATTGGCACTTCTGAGTTGCATGATTTGGGTTACCAACATTTCAGATATTCCATATATCTCGGAGATTGCTTCTATTGAAAGCAGACATATAAGTTGCAATCCAGAACGTATCAACTTATATGAATACTTATGCTATCCATAAAGACCTATATTCTATCAAAACGCCCTTCAATAACAATAAACTCTTGATTCTGTTCAATGTATGTCATACAGCAAACATGAAAACCCTTGAGAAGAATGGCCATTTTGAAGAATTATATCCTATGCTACCAATAGCTGTGAATAAATACTTTGCTTTAGAGGGGTGAACCATAAGATAGGAACTACAAAATCCAACCCCCAATCTTTGAAATGACTGCCACAATATGGAGATCTGAAGGGGTCTTTAACTGAACTTGCTGGATTTGGGTACACATCATTGGCATATATCACATACCTTGGCATCACAAGCAGCATCCCGAAAGAGATGAGGCCACCATAGTCCACTTTATAAAACTCTCTATGTGGTTATATGCCCCGGGTCGTGGCATACTATCGATCCTCCACGTGCCAACAGTTAAAAAACTCTCACAAATTTTTCAAAATAAAAACCTTTTAAACTCTTACAATTTAAATTTTAGGGAACGATTTTTACCAAGATTTTGACGATTTTTGTTAATAACAACTTTAGTTTGTTATTGTATTCGTGCACTCAATAAAGACTGATAAATTGAACAAATCTATTAAACTTGGATATATTTCGTGTTCTTGAATCATATAATGATAGATATACTACTAAGTAGGTAAAGTCTTTCATAAATGCAAATAAAGAGATAGATGGTAAATCATAGATATGGGAGTAATTTCTATCCAAAATTTTAATGGTTTTCTCTATTCTCTTTTTCCTTTTCAATTAAAACTTCATTTATGTTGTATTCTCATATTGCACAAAAATTGATTTATTTTTTTCGTGTTGTATTTTTATTCAAACAGTGATAGATATACTAATTAGGCAAGTGGATTCTTATGTAAAGACATAGATAGAGATAGATAATAGAACATAGATAGGAGCAAATAGATTACAGAAAGAAAGAAAAATCAATGAGAAGTTTTAGATAGATAGATAGATGGATGGATGGATGGATGGGCAGGTAGTCAGGTACTAGTTAGGCTAGTAGATAGAAAAATAAACAAATAGCTCGAAAGATAGATAAATACATGAATATATCAAGATCTATCATTGATTGATGCAAGGTAGATATATCGATGTTTTTAAATATTCTATGTATTCCTGTACCGTGGACGTAAAAGGGTACTTAACTCTATATTGCTTATACTCTAGGTGAAATGTACAACGTTGAAATCTAGAAGTCAATGAAAACCTCAATTTTTATTTTGGATTTTTTCAATCTCTAGTTTGTACTATGCATTTGCCTCTTATAAGATTCCTTCAATTTCACTACACGTCAATACACAATGCCATCTGGTCCTACTCAGTGGTAAAAATTTTTGCTTTTGAAAATAACATCATGTCCTTCCAAAGTGAAGAGACTAGATGTGGCTATAAGAGAAACAATAGCTAGAGTTTCACATTCGGTCATGTCCTGCAGTAATTTTTCTCTGGATTGGTAAGAATGATACTCAGAAAGAGAATCATTCTGCCTAAACAGTGTTCTGTACTTGGTTCTAGATACATCTTCCGCCTTTTTGGTTCTAGCCACTTTTTTCCTTGTGTACTCTTGGCTAACCATCAAAGATCTCAAGCCATTGTACACTCTCTCATCAAGCAAGTTTGACAACGTAATAAACATGTATGTGAATCTAGTTTTTGCTGGCTTTACCAAATCTTTGGTGCTATGTTTCCTAAATGAAGCAAGCACACTAAGCTTCATTGTGACAAATACCACAACTTTCACACCATTATCCAAAATAGGCTTCACCCATTCCAAACGGCCAATATCTTCAAACAACAAATCCAAGCAATGGCACGAGCATCGTGTACAAAAGATATGTGGCCATTGTTGCTCTAATAAAGTCTAAATAGCAAGCTCTTACACAATTGGATGCATTGTCCATGCATATCTGGACTACATTCTCTGGCCCCACATTTATTATGGCATTCTTCAAAATCTCAAATATGTATTCACTTGATTTAACCTCACATGAGGTATCCACAGACTTCAAAAACATAGTTCCAAAAATGCAACTGACCATAATGTTGACGATTGACTGATTTTTGGTATCAAACCAACAATCACATACAATATTGCATCCAAATGTTTTCCATTTCTCATGTATTTCCAACAGGTCATCCTCTATGCATCTCACTTATGCATTTAGCTCGTTTGCCCTCAATCGTTGGTATGAGGGAGGCTTATAACTTTGTCCTACTCTTCCAAGTGCGTTAAGCATTTGGATGAAATAGGGACTTTTGACTTTCCAAAAGGGAATAACTTCTACAAAAAGGAAGCATCGGACAGCTTTATCAGCCTCTTTTCTAGCCTGCATGTACCAAGCTTTATCCAATGCTCCCTTTCCACCTTTTGATCTCTTGCATACCTGCCCACTTCATGAATCATCAAGTACAATTTCATCATCAAATGATGCTCCTATATTTTCCACATTTTCACATACATGTGAGGATTGTGATGGCATATCCGTGTAACTCCCACTTTGTGAGCCCTTTGCATGTGATTTTCTACATGGATCTCTTACATACGGAGGTGCATGTTCACATTTTCCTACACCATATCCTCTTTAGCCAAGGATATGTGCTTTTACTCTATTTGCACCACCATCCCAAGAATATGGACACAATTTACATTTCATTGTACAATTTCTTTTATGCAAGGCCTTTAATTTCTCAACGAAGTCCTACTCTCCTCTTCCTTTGCGTGGCATCAACACAAGTGTCGAAATCGAAAAATTAGATCGAAATCATTACAATTCAAATTTGAAAATTGATCATGGTCCATGATAGATACATGATGCATCATGCATTCATGCATGATGCATAGTTATAAGTTATAACTCATCACTAATTAGTACATACATGATGGCAAATGCTTGAATTTAATGTGTATGGGCCATGGCATATTATTATGGGCAATGTACTGCACGAATATGGGCATTCACTATTTAATAAAAGGCCACGGCATGAGTAGTGCGCATTGTGTACAATCGCTGTTCATAATGAGGTGTTTACATCAGAGTTGCACTATTGGCAATTGCATACACTTAGAGTCCTCAATCTAGACAGCCTCTGTGAGAGGCGGAGCATATTAGATCATGCCACATGGTGTAAATTGTTATGGTGCTTGTCTAGACTCTAGACTCCGCTCCATATTGCATACTACAATGGGGGAACGGTGCTCGAGTACAAACTACAGTGTTAGACTTTAGTAGTTACCTTGAAAGTTGAGGCTTGGAAGTTCTCAACATCGTCAGAGTACAACAGGTAACTAGGCAAGGCTTCGGCTTCTTCGGTGTACACTGTAGACTGTCGTGCCTCAAGAGCTCCCATAAGCTCTATTCATGAACACTCTAGAAATGAGCGAAGTGCGAAACCAGAGCGGCGTTGGGAATTTTTCGCCAAAAGAAAAATCTATATGCAAATAGCCCGTCGGTTACATGTCAGGAAAGGGGCCATCAGTAACAGCCCCTTAGTAACGTCAACATGGTGTTCCTGATGCACAAGGAAACAATCATGGAAGTCACTATGTGCAATGGCCAAGAGATGAAGAAGTTGATGGAGATGAGAAGAGGGAGAGGTAGCCAGAGTGTCCCTAAGGTAGAGATGAGGGTCGCCTTGAGGTGGGAGGTGAGTCCAGAGTTGCCTTCAAATAGGAGGTGAGTGGAGAGCCTCCTTGAGGTGGAAGGTGAGTTCTCTTGCGAGAGAGGTAGTGGTTGGGATGGAGAGGGTATAATAGAGTCACCTTGGAGTAGAAGGTAAGATGGAGATGGTTAGGTGGGAGGTAAGTGGAGAGTCTCCTTGAGGTGGAAGATTAGTTGCATGAGAGAGAGGTAGTCATGGGGATGGAGAGGGTAGGATATGAGTCATATTAGAAAGAAAGGATAGTCCATGGGGATGGAGAGGGTAGCACCTTGGGTAGAGAGTGTAATCGGTGGAGATGGTAGTTGGGTGCAGTCGATGGAGATGGAATATAAGAGTCACCTTGGATAGAGGAAGCATGAGAAGTTTACCAAGCATGGAGGAGGAGGGAGATCAATTGTCATCTTATAGATGGATAAGGTCAGAGGTGGCCAAAAATAGATGGGAAGTCCTAAACTTAGTTGCCAAACTTTGGAGACTTTTTGAAAAGTACCCCATGTATATGAAGTTTTGCCCAAAAATAGGGTTCTTATCCTATTTGTTCCAACCCTTGTCTGTTTGCATCCTTACCTTTAAATCGTTCTGGAGGTGTCCCTTGCCTAAAGGGGTCACCTTCCCTAAGTTGCGGACGCCTTGCCTACAGGTAAGGTTCCCAATCGGTTGCCCTTGCTCTCGGGGTCACTCTCATGCAAATGGGCACCCTATGGGGTCGCCCTCGCCTAAACGAGCTAACCCTCGCCCACGATGGGACACTCTATGGGGTCACCCTCACCCAAGGGGGGTTCCCCATGCCCACGGTGGGGCACCCTATGGGGTCGCCCTCGCCTAGGGTGGGGCACCCAATGGGGTCACCCTCTCCAAGGGTGGGGCACCTACATTAAAGGCGCTAGGGGGAGTCAGAGATGGCTAGTGAGAAGCATACCCAAGAGGAGAGGAGAAAGTAGCCACTGAGAGGAAGGAGTCTCCCAAGCAAGGTTGCCAATACGTCTACCTATTTCTAAGGATATCATATTTGGATTGTACATCTTGTTGACATTTTCGATGCACAGAATCACAATGATGTGTAGCTAGCATATAGTGGTCCAACCGAAGACCCATCAACAAAGGAAGTAGAAAAAATACGATGGAAAATAATATAATGATTTGACATTCCTTATATTGACCTTGTCAAAACACTGTTTCCGGTGTTGACAACGGGAAACAAACACCTCTTGCAAATGTGCATAAAATACTCCTAATCCTGTTTCACATGTGATACTTTACCTCGAACAGGTGCACCATCCATTATTTCATATCTTGCAAGGGGCTCACTTTGGTGGAGCAAGTTAGCTCCTGATCCAGTTGACTCACGTCGTCTGATCTCAAGTTCCATATGCTGGATCTTGATCCGCACTAGTAAGAAGTATATTTTTCCAATGATCACATCCTTCAGATGATACCTAGAAACAATGTAATATTGTGTGTTTAAAATGCATAACGTCTTCAGTCATCAAAAAAAGAAAAAAAGGGAGTGACACAGAAAACATCATTACTTGCTCTTGCTGAACTCGAACTCAATATGCAAGCAATCCTCGATCCCTACCTCCATCTATAGCATCGGGAAAAAAAAATCAACACTGTCATCTCTTGTGCAGAAGAGAAGTTTTCAAGCACTGCATGTTCAGTGCTGTTATGAAATACTTCATTACCTTAATGCTATTATTTATCTCTGGGGGTGGGGATGGATTCCTCACCTACAATGTGATAAATAGATCCTCATCAACATAGGAAACACTAATGTAATCAGACAACTTCATAACAATTGCACTTTACTATACCCAGAAATCCTTGTAGGCTATTATGGATAGGCCGAATCCTCTAGTGATAGTGAACTTCAACACGTACCTGCGAAGGCTCTATTTTTTTGCATATAAAAAAAGCAGAACAGCAGTAATCAAGAGCAGACAGATGAGTTTTTGAGATAAAATCATGCTTGATTCTCTTCCAGGCAAGTTTAAATTTTAAAAAGGATGACAATTCACACCATGGATAAAAAGTAAGAAGGATGATTATCTTGTCTGGGTTTCCCTAGTTAAAATTACAAGAGAATCCAAGGGAGACCTGGACAAATATTTGTATCTGCCTAGTACATCAGAACTGCACAGTATTCCTTTTGTCATAAGATGCATTTACCTTCTTTTGTATATCAATATTTTCCAACCTTTACATGGAAGAAGCAAGAAATACAACTACTAAAGCAGCAATCTACAATTTCATCAATTATAAGAATACTTCATACTTCCAAGTGTCTGGCTGGAGCAAATTGAGCAATACTCTTAAAATGCTATAGAGGAAAAATAAGCTGGATTCGCAAGTCGACTAGCTGGATTCATTATATTCTTCTCAAGCTTTATTAATGATTCATTATATTCTTCTCAAGCTTTATTTAATGATTGAGGAAACCTGCTAGAATCATTATATTCTTCTCAAGCTTTATTAATGATTGAGGAAACCTGCTAGAGCCCTGAAAAAACAAAATCATCAATGCAAGTCAACTTGAAGTCATCCAACTGGTTTACCAGTTTTCCATATACAGACTCTCTCCCCTCTCCCTCTGTAATATCCCTCCAAGATCCATCCTACAGGCCAAGGCAAGATGCAAGCCATAATTACAAGTAGAAGGGATCAATCATCAATCTCATTTCCCAGTCATATCCATAATGGCCCACCACAAAGCTTGGAAGCCTGCAGCCATACATGACAGCCATCACCTCAAGAGTCTGTGCCCCATACCACCATACTCACACCATCTCAAGCGTATGGGTGGACCGTGGCCCTGCCCAAGAGCCATGATTTCAAACCTGCCACACACATAAATGACTCAAATGTGTCCCAGGAGTCCTATTTATAGAACTCTTGTCCAACCATCCCAGTTCACACTAGATTGACACATGCTCAACAAAGGCTGCATGTGCCCATCCAAATGTCTGACGAGGTTGGAGACATAACACCTTCCCCCTAAACCTGATTCTTCAATGATCTGATCATGAAATTGATTCTTCAATGGATTTGATTGGCTCCAAAGTCTCAGCCGACTAAGGTTTGTGCCTCCACTTGATCACATACGTAGGGTAAGAAACTAAGAAACATCTCAAATTCAAGTGGAACATAATCAATGCAATCCTCCAAGCTCCTGACTTCCTCAAGTATCACATGATCATCCTGTCCAAGTCACTCTTTCAAGCAATTCACATGAAAAGCAGGATGAACTCCGATTCCTCAAGGTAAGTTGAGCTGGTAAGACACTCCACACACCTTCTTAGTGATCCGAAGGGACCACAAAACTTGGAAGATAACTTTGCACACCAGCTGGTCTACACCATTCCATGATCCCAAAGAACCTTAAGGTACAGCCACATACCCTACTGAAGGTCAGGAGATCTCCAATGCCTATAAGCATAAAAGATAACACCATCTTGTGTCATCTCTATGCTTTCCCTCATGAGTCACACACAATCTAGTGCATTTCCTATATATCCTGCAACAATCAGCTAGGAGAGGTGGACTCACACCTCTTTGAGCCTTATGGCAATCAACGGTCCAGGCACATAACCATATATCACCATTGACAGGATATACCTTGTAACCAAACGCATCACACTATTATAAACAAACTCGATTGGGGAAGGGAGTGCTCTCAATCAAGCTTACGACCAAAGGCGCACGCAGAGGGTGCCTTCCATAGTCTGATTCATCTTGTCTGTCCTCTTGTTGGTCTCATGATGATCCCAGGAAGACAAACACAACTCAGTTACCAATGTCTGGAAAATAATATGCTTGAAATTGCCAACCAACTTAGTGTCTCGGCCACTAACAATCTCCTCATGCAATCCATACTACTTATACATATGCTCCATGAAGAGTTGAGCTAACTCATGGCTTTTCACAATGGTCCACCTCAATATAAACTTTTCCATCATGGTGGATCAACCCGTTAACCATCCTAATGACATCGTGACCCTTATGGGTTTGCAATAATCAAATCACATAGTCCATAGAAATAGAGGACCATTTATTACCTCGAATATATAATGGATGCAAAAAACCAACAAGCTCAATCACTCCGTGTTATTAAGCTGAGTACAATCCCATACCTCTCTATGAATGCTCCCAGGCTTGACCAATAGAAGAACCTCCTCACTACCGTCACGAAATGATGTATGCCAAGGTGTCCTATGCTCGGTGTGCCTGGGAACTCAAACAAAATTTGTTGACACGTGTGCTCATCATTTAGAACCCATACCTTGCCCTACCAGACTCTGTTCCATATCCCACCAAATACATCAAACACAAGTCGAGCACACTTTAGAAATTAGGCAAAAAATCTACAGGAAAGTAGCATGAAACACTACCGAAAATAACCACACAACTTGCCCAGGACTCCAATGGGAGTGGTCCGATACAAGACGACGAGCCCAGAGACCAGCCCACGACTCACGAATACAACAGGTACAATGGGTAGAAACAGAGCCTTTCCTTGGGTGACTACCCCTTGGGTGGAAGCTACTTGACCACCCTTCAGCCTCCACCTTCCCACTTGACTTGAGCCACTTCTCCTTCGTGCCATGGGCAAGTTCTGTCCTTATGGTCCTTGCGTGACATCAAGACTGGGCGAGTACTTGTTGCCAAGTGAGTTCCTCTATTGGGCCCCCTTTTGCTGGAGGACTACTTGCTGCACCTGATCAAGTTCCTCTGCTGGTCCTCGTGCGACCTTCCATCTTGGTGGCATCCCCTTTGGTGACTGCATTTTCTATAAGCCTTCAACCTTGATGATGCTCCATCTATTAGACCCTCAACTTAGGCGACCATCATTGACCACTTTCGCCCCCCAAGGATGACCACCTTTAATGAGTCCACTCATATTGGGCTTCATGTGCAATCCACTCATATTGGGCTTCATGTGCACTTTGCTACACAACCCCACATCAAGTCTTTGCACCCTCTTGGTGCAACTTCTTGTACTCCATTTATTGTCTTGAAGAAAACGATGCTACAATTACAAAAGAAATAAAGAATGGTACAGAAATGAAACCGGGTATATATATATATATATATATATATATATATATATATATATATGAACTGGTTCTTGAGACCTGAGCCAGGACCTCTTTGGTTGTGAGATGTTCATCATGGACTCACTTGCGCTCTTCCTGCTTATGTTGTAGTCTTTCCATTGCTGCATCCTTGCATTATTTTAAATGTGAACCTTCTTATGTGTGGATCAATGTCAATAGCTGACCTTTCCCTTTCTTGATGTGAATTCAAAAGAAGAAAGTGCTTCTTTAACATATGCTAAGAGAAAAGGACTTTCAATTGTGCTTCCCCTCCTTATAGTCCAATATGCCCAAATTGCTCTAATAAATGCTCCTGACCAAGCATTTTGGTGGTCCAATGAAATCTTTCTTAGACTCCCTATCAAGATTTTTTTGGCTTGTCTATTAGACATAGGATGGTATGCACATGACATCTTATGATAAGCTTTCTACCTCTCAAAAATAAACTGCAATAACTAGTTGACAAAGTGAGTGCCTCTTTCACTAGTGACTTCATGATAGCACTCAAACCTAAAAAAAAGTTGTTTGTACATAAACTTAGCCCCGATTGCTGCAACGTAATCTGTTCTCTTTCAGTTGTGCTTTAGTTTCTTTCGGCCTTTGTCGCCTACTCACAGAGGCAATGGACTCGTCTATTCTTTTATGTGCTAATGGTTGTGCCAAAATTGCTTCAACTGCATGAAGGCTTGTATCTATATGCACATGGAACTCAAGGAACCAATTAGGAACAACTCTGAATGGTGTCATACATCACCTTAGTTTTTAGCTCATTGAACACCTTCTCTGCTTTTGGGCTCCAAGAGAATAGTACAGTCTTGCTTCTGACCTTGACAATGGTTTAGCGATTCTTGAATACATGCATATAAATCTACTCTAGTATCATTCATGGCTCAAAAAGCTTTGCACTTCTTTGGGAGTACATGGAATGGGCATGGACAAGATGGTTGATACCTTAGCTTGATCTAGAGAATACCTTGGGCAGAGACTATGTGGCCAAGGAGAGAACCTTTAGTAACCAAAAATTGACACTTAGCACGATTCAACTTCAAAGATGTCTTGATGCATTGGTCAAAGATTTCCTTCAAATTTTCCAAGCGTTGGTGAAAATCGTCTACCATGGCTCTTTCTCCGGTACCTGAGAATATGGAAAAGTCATCCATGAAAATGTGCAAAAACGTTGTTAACAATTCACCAAGTATCAAATACATCACTCCATTGAATGTTGCAAGCACATTTTGAGGCCAAATGCCATGCAAGTAGAGACATAGATGGCCCATGGAGTGATGACAGTGGTCTTGTCCCTATCCTCAGGATGGATGAGGATTTGATTATAGCTACTAAATCCATCTATGAAGTTGTACATGGTATGCCCCTCTACCTCTTCCAAGACCACCTCAATAAGAGGTTGCAGGAAGCCATCTTGAACAATTGCTTAATTTAAGGCACCGAAATCAACACACACTCTTATCTTTCCAATCAATTCTTTGGAACAATCACCATAGACAAGAGCCATTGTGAGTGCTAAATAGGAATAATGATACTTCTCTCCTCTAATTTAGTCAACTCTACCTTAATTCCCTCCACATATTGGGATTCAATGAGTATGGTCTCTTCCTTATGGGTGAAGCTCCCTCTATCAAAGGAATTGGATGTAACCCAAGCTCTTTAGGAATATCTGTCAAATCCTTCTAGGACCAGGCAAAGGCACTTTTATAGATGTAGAGGAGGTATGTTACCTTTCGTAATAAAAATGAATAGTGCCACAGCGAGGTGCTAGGTGGACTATCTCTAGGTTTTGTTCATCTCCAAGGTTCACTACAAGTGTCTTTGTGTTTGTCCGGCCTTTGAAGTCGTCTATACTATGCATTGGGGTTACATTCAACTTGTGCTCCATGATATGCTTCTTAATCCATCTACATGGAATATCTAGAAATGGGATACATGAGTCAAAATTAAGGCACCTACCCATGTTCTACATCTTCTGGGCTTTCATCCATAAAACTATCCAATTTGGAATGATAATTTGGGTTTCCTTGACATAACAGTGTAAATGTGCTTCCCTTGTGGTGTTGGTCCTTGTGGCCGAGTGGTCTCCCTTGTGGTGGTCCTCCTTGTAGCACACCTAGTGGTGGTCATCCTTGTGGCGGCCCTTGTGGTTGTCCTTGTGGTTGTCCTTGTGGTGGTCCTTGTGATGCTCCTTGTGGTGTTCCTTCTACAAGTAGGCACCCACCTTGACTAGTGGGGCTACTTGGAAGAAGTCCCCCCGTTAGACCACCTCAGAGGAGGTGCCCATCCTTTGTTTTGCATGTACTAGCCCAGGTTCGCCCATTTCAACATCTTAACTTATTTCCCTCCAACCATTACTCCTTAGCAATACCTCTTGGCTCCTTTCCTAGGCCGTCCTTGACACTTGATTTTCCATGTTCTCTGCATGGTTTGAGATGTATTTCAAAATCATACATTGAAATAGTAGTAATCAACACCTTACCCTTCCTGTTACTTGTGGCTTATTGATTAAATACCTTAAGGGCTGATGGTAGGAAATGACAATAAAATGCACACCTAAGGGAATGCACACCTAAGAGATAGTGGCAGAATTTTTGGAGCGCAAACACAATGACCAAGCCTTTTCTTTTGGTTGTGCTATAGTTCCTTCCTGCCTTTGTGAGTAGCTTACTCCCATAGGCAATGGGCTGGTATATTCTTTTATGTGTTGACGATTGGGCCAAACTGCTCCAATTGCATGAAGGCTCGCATATATACGTACATAGAACTCAAGGGACCAATTAGGAAGAGTTAGGAGTGGTGGTACATAACCTTACATTTAGCTCGTTGAACGCCTTCTCTCCCCTTGGGCTCCAAGAGAACGGTATCTTCTTGTTGGTGATCCATGACAACGGTTTAGCTATTTCTAAATACATGCGTATCAATCTTCTCTAGTATCCTACATGGCCTTAAAAGCTTTGCACTTCTTTGGGTGTACATGGAATGCGCATGGACAAGATGGCTCATACCTTGGCTAGATCTGCAGTAATACCTTGGACAGAAATTATGTGGCGAAGGAACCAAACACTAACAATTGCAAGGATTCAACTACAAACCTTTCTTGATGCACTGGTCAAAGATTTCCTTCATATTTTCCAGGTTTTGGTGAAAATCCTATGCCAAGGCTCTTTCTCCCCTATGTCCGAATGGAAAAGTCATCCATGCAAATGCACAAAAATTTTGTAGCCATTTACCAAGTATTATCAAATACATTGTTTGATTGGATGATGTAGGTGCAATTTTCAGGCCAAATACCATGCAAGTAAAGACATAGGTTCCCGATGGAGTGACCAAGGTGATCTTGTCCCTATCTTGAGGATGGATGAGGATTTCATTGTAGCTACTAAATCCATCTAGGAAGTTGTACAAGGTATGCTCGGCTACCTCTTTCAAGACCTGCTTAGTAAAAGTTTGCTGAAAGCCATCTTGAACAGCTACTCTTTTTAGGGCACGGAAATAAATGCACACTCTAATCTTTCCACTTTTCTTCTTTCGAATAATGGCAAGAGCCATCATGAGTGTTCAATAAGAATAATGATACCTACCTCCTCCAATTCAGTCAACTCTACCTTAATTGCCTTTGTATGCTTCGGATTGGGTCAGTATGGTATGGCTGTTTGGGTAAAGCTCCCTCTATCAAGGGGATTAGATGTACCGCAAGCTCTTCGAGAATATTTGTGAGATCCTTGTAGGACCAAGCAAAGGTGCTTTTATAGGTGTAGAGGGATGTTACCTTTTGTAATAAAAATTATCGTGCCACAACTAGGTGGCTAGGTCAACTATTTGCAAGTTTTCTTCATCTCCAAGGTTCACTACAAGTGCCTTTGTGGTGGTCCTGCTTGAGAAGTCATCCATACTGAGCATGGATGTTGCATTTAACTTGTGTTACATGATATGCTCCTTAGTCCATCCTCATAGAATATGGAAATGGGAGGTCATCTCTCACCCTTGAGTCAAAATTTGTGTCCAAAGGCACCTTCCCATGTTATGCATCTTCACGTCTTGCATCCATAGAACCGCGCAATCAAGCCTGATTACCCCGGTTTCCTTTGCATAACAGTGTAAATGTGCTTTACTTGAGGTGACTCCTTGAGGTGGTCAGGTGGTCGTGGTCCTCCTTGTGGTGGTCCTTCTCGTGGTCCTCCTTGTAGTGGCCCTTCTGGTGGTGGTCCTTCTTCTCCGATCCTTGTGGTAGTGGTCTTTGTGATCTTCTGGGTTGATGTGAAGTACTTGCCTCTGACGGGTGCTTTGAAAAGATTGTGTCCCCCTTTGAAGTGTAGATAGGCAGACTAAGACTTGTATTTGGATCTTTGGGTGAGTATCTTGAAGCTTCATTAAAGATTACATCTTTTGAAATTGTGATGGAGTGGTTCTCAAGATCGTCCAGTCTATATGCTTTTGATTGTGAGATGTCTTGTTGTGCAATGCACTAGGTTTGAAGTATTGTCGAATAGGTCGCATCATTATGTTCGTTCTGTGGAAAGAGCAAAAGAACAAAAATTTAAACGTCAAAGCACATCAGAGATGATGTCATGGACCCAAATAGAATTGACAACTAATACAATGAACTTTATTAGTTGGCCGAATGCCAACAATGGAAGACACCTAATGATGCTAAAGCTCCGACAATTCTCTCTCTCTCTCTCTCTCTCTCTCTCTCTCTCTCTCTCTCTCTCTCTCTCTCTCTCTCTCTCTCTCTCTCTCTCTCTCTCTCTCTCTCTCTCTCTCTCTCTCTCTCTCTCTCTCTCTCTCTCTCTCTCTCTCTCTCTCTCTCTCTCTCTCCCCCTCCCCCTCCCTCCCTCCCTCTCCCTCCCCCCTCCCTCCCTCCCTCCCCTCCCCCTCCCCCCCTCCCTCCCCCTCCCCCCCTCCCTCCCTTTCCCTCCCTCCCTCCCCCTCCCCCCCTCGCCCTCTGTAAGAAAGTAAGTCTATGATCTAAGGGTCCAACCGATTCAGACAGATCTTGAATCGGACATCGTTTGATCACCCATGTGTATGGCCAAAGATCTCGAGTCTAGACTTACTAGAAGGTCATTTACTCTTATAACCAAGTAATCCACTTAGCCTAGTGGTTAAGACTCAAGGGTGTGAAGGAGGAGGTCTTGGGTTCAACCTCCATGGGATACATGGGGAGAGTGTTTTTCCCAAGGAGCTCTAGAGCCTTCTAGAAGCATCCACTTGAGTTAACTATGGTTAACTGGGACACTTTGCGCACATGTAGTTACATGGTTGACACTTGGATGGTTAGTATCCACCTGCCCAAGAAGGAAGTCCCCTGGAGAGAGCTATATATAGAGGCATTTGGTTGGGAGGAGAGTCATCTCTCTAGCACGTGGTGGTCATAATCCTTAGGTTGTTGCATTGGTATCAAAGCTCAAGGTTGAAGCTTCCATGGAGACCTTGAAGGGTTTCATCATCTTCATCCTCTTTAGATGTAGAATTCTTTTCTTTTGCATGAGGAAGTGGCTTTCGATAGTCCACTCGTCGGCTTACACATGCTTTTCTTACGTTGATTTAAAAGTAGCAAAATATTTTAGTTGCTCACACTGACTAATTCAAGTTTTGAGCTCATAACCTGCCGCTGTAGATTTAACTTGCTCACACTATCCAACTGCCTTAATCTCTTCTCCATGCCGCCCCTCATTTCCAGTTATATACATTTTGTGTTTTAGTCCCTTGCGGGTTTGATATAGCAAAAAGACATACGAGTAATTGCTCGCTTTAGATGAAAGCCAGTTTTGATCTTGTGACCTCGCTGGTCTAGAAGATGGCTGCTACCACGAGGACAATATCGTAGTCAGCAATCTCAATCTTTTTGTTATATATATCATAAGGTTCGAGAGGGACAGGCGTTGCAGCTCCTCAGGTTGACTGCCTGAAACATAGCTGAAATTACCATGCTTCGATTAGCTCGACAGTGATATAATTATGTTGTTTAACTGCTGCGCATGGTCGAATGTAGCAGATGTTTATGTTAATTTCTACGCGTACTTGATTTCTGAAGCAATATCTTAAAGTAAGAGGTGACAGGATTTGAGCTCTATTTAAGCAAAAGCCGTGAGCTAACCGGAACATCAATCACGCACAACAAACAATTTAATTAATGTTTGTTATATCCTAAATCTCCCTCAGCATAAGGCAATGGCGTCGCACAACAGCAGAAGGTATTGGATACCACAATCCCCGTGTGAAGCATGTAGTTCTGTTCCGTTGCGCCAACAGATACTTCTATTGATAGCGAATATGGATGCCAATCTGTATAGCGCTCTGCACCATCGTACCATGTGTACTTCTGTGTAGTGTGAGCTATCGATTGTACCCGTGTGCACCGCATGAGCTATGCAAGGTAGATGTATCAATGTTTCGCGCACTAGTTCTGAGCAGCAAAGTATTGTTCTATGGACGTACAGACGGGTGGCGAACCATGCACTACTATAACCTCAGAGGCTCCCATCTCTAACGTGCAAATTTGGAGGTGATTTGCTGTATTGAACCAGAGACCGAACCGAACCAGTAACCACTTGAACGCTGTAAAAGCTTCGCACTCAAGGTCCGCGTGGGAGGAGGCAGACATGCTTGACTGACTGTGCGTACAACTCGATGCAGCATGAAGCTTCTCCACAAGGACCAAAAAAAGAAAAAGCTTCTTCGCACGGAGGCAAGGGGGCCTTGAGACCCGGTCGTCGTAACATGCAGCGTGCAAGCAGCCCACAGGGATCGAACCATGATGATTGCACAGACAGACTATCGAGCTAAGCAAGCAACCCATGTCGTAGTACTGCCCTCTTCATAAGTTGGGCCTAGATTTGAATTCGTATTTTCTACTTTAGAATAATATATCGCAGCTCACGGAGGGATGGTGGACCTGATGATGGCTAGCGCTCGCTGTCAGAAGTGGGAATGCTATCTTGATATCATAAGACCCTTTACAGATGACGGAGAGAATGAAAAAGAAAAGTTGATAATACCCTTCTCAGATGATGGAGCTGGGAACCGAACATACGACCTGCTCGTGTGCATAACTATTATGTTAGCCAGGATACCTCCCCAAGAAGCTTCTTTCACAAAGAGTAGCATATCCAATTTTTGAATCCGCGACGTCGACAAAGATCCTTTTTTCCACGAAAGTGGGCTCGATTGTCAAAGGATTTTGTGATCATAGCTTGGCGTTGGTCACAGATCACAAGCAAAGAAAGGCAAAATGAAGGATCATTCAACAACCACACATGATGGGCCAAGACAAGCTATTCCAAGGAAGCTTCATTTTTTGAAGACAAGAGGAAGCAATCTTCAAACAGGAGAATGGCTCTTTCTGAGGATCAATGGAAGGACCTAGCTTAATTGGGAGAAAAGTATTTTCCAAGTTAATGATTGGTTTCAATATTTGTTTTTGCTCTATGCTTTCATATAGGATTCATTTTATTAACATCAAAGTATGGTAGTAAACTTCGCTTTGATAATATTGCTACAATTTAATGAAAGCTAAATGAAAGAGCATAAACATATTGAAATACTCATTAAGCACAAGCATGCATATACGAAAGAATGTTTTCATGCATAATTTACATTTTCTTCTTGCTTGCAAAAGGAATAGTATGCACTCAAGTCTGTGCACATGTATATTTATAACTTTTTGTAAGGTAGAAGAGAGATTGTTTGTGCATGGATGATTGGATGCACACATATCAAGCTCAAGAATTGCTTGAATTAGGTTTGGTGCATGAAAGGAGAATGCCAACACGTGCATGCACGCACATGCATTTGCATGCAAGATCAGATATTTTTATATGCATGATTGTTGGTTAAGTAGTTGAATACATAATTATATTAAGCACTTTTCTGAGGATGAGAAAAGTAAGCTTGGTTTTGTTTAAGCTAATTAGAGCTTAAAGAAGAAACCCAAGTAATCTTTAGGAATCAAGATATTTTCCGAAAAAGATATATCAAAGTAATCTTTAGGAATTAAGCTACTTCCTAAAGATTAGCCAAACAAAGAAAATAGTCTAGTTAACTATTTCCTTGGTTAAAAAGGAATATTTTTTGGACAAGCAATAAAGCCTTAAGTCTTCTTCTTCTTGTTCAATAGTCAAGATTTCTTTTAGAGAGATTATTCTAGTAAAGCTAAAGATTCCAAGATGAATCATTGGCTTAGTATTACTTGATTCCTTGGCAGGAATCTAAAGTTCTTGAAAGACAAAATCTCCTTCGATGAGAGACTACAATCTTTCAAGAAAAGTTTATTAGTAGTAGTTCCAAGCAATTCCTAGAACCACAAGTATTGGTACTTAAGTCCAAATATTGATATAACCTAAAAGTATATCAAACATTCTTAGCTTTGGAATCTGAGAGGCATTGGAGTATGCCGGGACTTAAGACGGGGAAAGATCTCTAAAAGCCCATGGGTAAGCAAAGACGCTTTTGTTAGTTTAAGGGATCTTAATAATAAAGACTAAGTCTTTATTTTAGTCGCAAGATCCACCAGATTTGATCAAGCTTGACCATGATTGTCCAGGAATGTGCAATTGAAACTACTCTGTAGATTGCACAAGTATTGACAATAAAATTCTTTTTAGGAATTATTCCCTCAGGTTCCATTTATCCAATGGAAAATTGTGAAAAAAAGGTAAGCCATTCCAAGTTTGAACAGAGTAGAGAAATTCCAAGAATGTAGTCTACAACCGTGAAGATGGTACTTAAGTCTGTGGAAGGTAAAACACAAATGTTTGCCTATCCTTAAAGGGATTTTGGTACAAATCCAAAGAGCATGAGCGGATGCTTAAGACTTAAGCAGTAGAAAGATTCCTATAAAGTCCTCGGGGTAGGTACCTAAAGCATCAGTAAGAAAAGGAATCTAAAGACAAGAAGTCAAAAGCTCTTCTCACTACAAATTGGTCAAGAATAAACCAATTGAACTTGAACTTGTGAAAATTCAAGTACTTGGAATTCGGATTGGTTTTCATTTGAAAACCCTAGCAAAGAAGGATGGATATTCCATCAAGAGGTTTTCAAGTTCCCAAAGGAAAGCACAAGATCGTGAAACGATCATGTGAAGTGATCAAAACTAAGAAAATCTAGTTAGGGGTAATGCCTGAAACTTTTAAATTCTTTTAAAGAGTTAAAGTGAGAAGGTACTCTATCAAGAGATGTTTAGACTTTAGGATAACTATCACCCACACATTAATGTGAATATAAAATAGGGTGGTATGGGACACCAGATTTTATACTGAGATTGATATTGGAAAGATGGTATGGGACATTGGACCGTGGGATGACCATTATCTTTTAGTTCTAGATTGGATCCTGAAGTTAAGTTTGATCCTCAAGGGAATTAAAACTTCCAAGAAGAAGTTTAAATTCAAGGAGGATAAAAGTAGTATCTCAAGATATTTCAAGATAACTTCAAGATCAAGGAAACTGAAGATATGAAGTACGTAACTTCCAAGATCTTCTTAAAGCACTTCAAGATAAAGTGTAATTCAAAAATATTTCATAAATTTCTGAAAAAAGTTAGACTTTGATTTTGAGTTGATCTTTTCAACCAAGGATTTGATTGAATAAGTCAAGCACCAAGTTCCTAGTGTAACTTGGTAAATTCACTCTTTTGACTCAAAGAAATGCAGAAGAATTGCATTCCCCGTAAGGAGTCAGAAAGACTGAATATGACCTGAACTTAGTCTCAAGTGAAGCATTATTTGAATACAAAAAATAGAACCTCAGTGAGTCGACACGCTGATGTTGGTTACCACACTAGTATCTTGTGGTTGGATGGTGCTTTTGATTTTCTTTAAATCTTTTTGAGAATCCGGATTATTTCTCTTAAAGATAGAAAAAATGCTTCAATACCTTGTTGAAACAGATCTTTGAGAAGTTAAAATCCTGAGTCATCTAGACTTTGACTCATAGCAAGTTCTCGTATCTTCGAAGTTTGAATTGGTTGTACATAGATTTAGTTATTTCTTTCTGCTTTCCAAATCTTTTGGAATTGGCTTAGATATGGTATCTGATTCCTTTTGCAAAAGACTAGGGTTAGCCGGTTAGAACTAGATAACTAAATTGAACATCCTAGATAGATGTTATGTATAAGAACCTTTTTAATCTTCAAAAGTTAATAGGTCTAAGTGGACTTATTTATTTGAGATTGCTTCAAGTTATAGCATAAATGATTTCCTAGAGTCCAGTATACTCTCAAATAGAGAAGTTAGGAATTGCTCATAAGATTGACGATTCCAAAGAACTTTTAGCTAAAGTCTTTGAGAAAAGTGTCCTAAATTGTGGACAATTTTCATTTTGAATTTGAATTGATAAAGTTATTCACTCAAAGAAAATGGTAAACTTTCTCCTACAGTTTTCATAGGATTTTTAAACTCATTAGGACAAAGTAGTCCTCTAGTCGGGTGAAAAAATCAAGTAACTATTGGATAAGAGTAAACCATTAAAACAAACATCCAAGTTAGATGTTTGAAACAACCAAACGTTAAGTCCTCCAAATCAAATTCAAGTGAATCAAGAGTTTTCAAAGTCTTGTGAGGGATAAGAATCCCACCTTTGTTACTAAGTCCATACACCAGTCATGCCCAGAAATGGACTAGTAATTTGAATCCACCCAATTCACATGTTGTGCCCAGATCGCACCTAGTAAAAACTATGAATTGGTCAGGGATGTTTTTTATCCACCCTTATTATTCATTCACTACTTTGTACTTTGACCACTTTATCAAAATGCAAAGCGAGACAGTGTTTTTGAATCATTTGGACAGGGATGCCACCACATAGATGAGACATGTTCTAATTCTAGAACATGACCATGTTCTTCCAGTTTTAGAACATGAGGCTCGGGGGTTGCCTACAATAGATATATAGCTCTATTTTCGAGGACGAAAATATTTTTCCAAGGGGGGAAGACTGTAATAAAGTAAGTGTATGATCTAAGGGTCCGGCCGGTTCAATCTGAAATCGGACATCGTTTGATCACCCGTGTGTATGACCAAAGATCTCGAGGCTAGACTTACTAGAAGGTCATTTACTCTTGTAACCAAGTAATCCACTTAGCTTAGTGGTTAAGACTCAAGGGTGTGAAGGAGGAGGTCTTGGGTTGAACCCCCATGGGGTACATGGGAAAAGTGTTTTGCCCAAAGAGCTCTAGAGTCTTCTAGAAGCATCCACTTGGGTTAACTATGGTTAACTGGGACACCTGGCGCACATGTAGTTACATGGCTGAAGCCTCACACTTGGATGGTTAGTATCCACCTACCCAAGAAGGTAGTCCCCTGAAGAGAGCTATATATAGAGGCATTTGGTTGGGAGGAGAGTCATCTCTCTAGCACGTGGTGGTCGTAATCCTTAGGTTGTTGCACTCTCTCTCTCTCTCTCTCTCTCTCTCTCTCTCTCTCTCTCTCTCTCTCTCTCTCTCTCTCTCTCTCTCTCTCTCTCTCTCTATGCGTCAGCCCTGGTGCTGCAGCCCCGCTACCCTAATCTTGTGACCTGCTGTGTCAGCCCTGCTGCTGCAGCCCCCTAACCTCTGCTGTGCCAGCATCATCAGCCCCATAACCCTAATTTTGTGACCTGCTGCGTCAGCTATCTATCTTTCTATCTATCTATCTATCTAACTATCTATCTATCTATCTATCTATCTATCTATCTATCTATCTATCTATCTACCTACCTACCTATCTATCTATCTATCTATCTATCTATCTATCTATCTATCTATCTATCTATCTACCGACCTATCTATCTATCTATCTATCTATCTATTGTTCGGGCTTCACTCACTAATTAGACATGAATATATGAAGATATATGAAGTCCTGCTGCTGCAGACCCGTTCAGCCCGTAATATCTGCTGCGTCAGCATCACAAGCCACAGAGAAGCAGCTCCCATCGCTTCTCTCTCTTAGCGTCAGCCCCGAAGAGGTCGGGCGTCGTTTTCGAACAGGTCAGAGCGTCAGCTACGGTCAGAGCGTGAGTTTCGAACAGGTCAGACAGTTCAGAGGAGGGGGAACAAACGAATTAGGGTTTCAGGCCACAGTCCATTAAAATTTAGGGTTCGTCAGGGAGGAACTGATGACGAAACCCTAAAATTCTGAAACCCTATAACTGTACCATCATTTTGAAATTGCCACAGCAGCAGCATGGCTCGACCAAAAAAAAGGGATGTGGAAGACATGATTACTAAAGCAGTCAGAGAGGTAAAGAAAGAGGGAGACAGAGTACTTAATCAAGAAATGAGGAAGTCCAGTGATAGAATAAGAGCCCTAGAAGAGCATGTCAAAATTCTTTAAGAAGACGGAGATGAAATGAAAGCTGAGATGCATAGGCTTCAAGAAGAAATCATTAAGATGAGGAGTTCCAAAGAAGGAGAGATCACAAAGCTAGATGACTTGAAAGAAGGAATCAAAAATGATTGAAAGATGGGTGTGCAAGAACACATCAGATCAGAGATAGAAGCAACACAAAATAGTTGGGTGGAAGTTGTAAGTAAAAATATTAAGAAAGAAGTCAAAGAAGAAGTGAAGAACGAAGTCAAGGAAGACATGAGGAAGGAAGAACTCACAAGAGCCCACGATACACTCGAAGAGGAGACACTTCGGCACATTCGAAGACTCCACGTTCGGATTACGGGCTTGCCGGAGGGAGCATCACCAGAAGCTGACACCACTGATATTTGCCGTTGCCTTGGGTACGAGAACATGCCCTTCATATGCGCATGGAGGGTTGGGAGGGATACTTCTCGTTCGCGGGCACTCATCCTTCATAAGGGCTCCGATGAGACACGGATCGCCTTTTTTAGACGTCGATCAATACTACGGGGATTACCAGGCGGCACCCTCCATAGTAAAAAAAATCGCACGATTTTTATTTTTAAAAAATCGTAAAAATCGCATTCGCGATTCAAATCGTTTTTAACGATTTTTATTCCAATTTTTTTTTCTTAAATTTATTTTTTAGGTTTCATATTGTAGATCTCTTTTTAAAATTAAAATTTCATTACTGTGATACTTATGCTTGATAGTAGTCTATCATATATTACCACTTTGCTCTATAGGTAGAACTATATTATTTTCTTGCCTATTAGAGATTTGACTAACTAAATAGAGTTTATATGACTGCAATGTCATAAAAAACTCTTTGGTGGAATCTCACATATGACTGAAGTACAACAACTAACAAGCACCCAAGTCATATAAACTTTTCACTACTTCACTACTATCCAAATGTTGGAGTATATATGAGTTGAATAGGTATTGTGCATACCTTAGATACAAGAAAAAATAAAAATCTCTTGATGAATAAAAACCTCGATTTTTATTTTTATTTTTAAAAACCTCTACGATTTAAATGATTTAAATCCCGATTTAAATCTCTACTTTGTACTATGGCACCCTCTACATGGACGAGGACCTCACGAGGATGCAGGTAGCACACAGACGTTCTTGCATGCCACAGATACTCCGGGCACGTCGAGAGGGAAGGAAGGCCTTTTATCGGGATGGTAAGATCTTCATAGACGGACACCCTATCAAATAGGGCCATGCGGCCTATGAGACATCATTACACCAAGAGGCACCACTCAGAGGTGAGGTGTGGAATTGCAAAGGGGCACTTTGGACACGACCAGACAGACTCGAGAAGATCCTGGAGTCACATGACTTTGCTTGCATTACAGAGACACATGAGAGCCCAGAGAGAGGCTTGCCACGCATTGCAGGTTTTCACTGGGAATCTGCATTCAGGACCACGATGAGACAGAGTACAACAAGAGGGTCAAGGGGTGTTGCCATCATATTTAGATAGGAGATACAAGAGGAGGCACGATACATGTGGGTATGCATGGAGATAGACCCAAGTAGCTTGATTTACATTGCGATATGCTACTTTCCACCAAGTGGAACCTGTTATGTAGGACAGGACCTTGGAGGATCTATTCGAGACAGAGACTCACCATACACAACACTGTCGGATCACATACTACATTACAGCACCTTAGGTGAAGTCTTCCTTATGGAGGACTTCAATGGTCGCACCAAGACACGTCAATGCAAGGCATATGACATGGATCATCCACATCTCATGAGGGGCAGAGATACAGAGGAGACGTGCACCACTAGAGTGTCAGTAGATATGGGTCAGGATACCACCCGATATGGCAGACACCTGCTTGAGTTGGGCAGCACACACCATCTCGTTATATAACGGGATGCACCGTTGGCCAGGTTCGGGCGGACTTACTTGCTTCCCCCACAGAGGAGGTGAGAGCACAGTCGACTACATTTTGGGTACCATCTCTGGAGCTTCACTCATCCCCTCACTTAGTATTGGACGACGCCGACTTGGTGCTGACCATACATTTATCACATTCACACTTTCATCTCCTACGCCATCAGACCCTCCCTCACCCACAGAGACACACACCATGATACACTTTACACATGAGCTCTCACACATTTATGCACACCATTTACACACCGGCCTACTCTCCCTCGATCCGCTCTCACCCTTGGACACACTTACATCACAGATCACCACCATCCTACAGGACTCAGCTCTCCACGCATACGATCCATGCCCCAGAACCGCTGGTATGGTGCAGATTGTCGTGGGCTACGGAAGCATGTACGAATTTTAGAGCATAGAGGGGATATTACACACACACAGGCAGAGCGTCGCATGCAAAGCCTTACTCGCCGCAAACGGCGAGAATGGGAGGAGAGACGATCCTCGGATATTTACCATTTGCTCATGAGTCGAGACAGTGCAGTGGCATGGAGACATTTGAGAGAGAGGAGACAACAGACACCCATTTGAGACCTGAGCACTTGGCATAGCTATGCACGGAGCCTATACGAGATCCCAGACCGGCCCCCCATTCCCAAGCCGCAGAGCTCACGTCCCACTACCTCTACTTCTTCACACCACCTATGGTGGGACGCGCTATTGCCCATCTACAACATGGCAGGGCCCATGACCATCTCAGTTTACAGGCACAACACCTCATCTACAGAGGCACGACTCTCGCACCACTCATTGCCCACCTCTTCAACCGTGCATTGGTTGAAGGGTTCCCTGACTCGTGGATTGAGCACACCATAGTGCCCATTCATGAGTGAGGTGATACTATGGATCTACATACCGGACGATCATGATGGGCCCTATATTGGCCAAGTTATATGGGGCAGTACTAGAGACAAAGTTGAGTACTCTCGCTGAGAGGAAGGGTATCAGGGCTCCAAGACAGGAAGGTTTCAGACGAGATTACTCTAACAACGACCACATCTTCACTCTCAGATGCCTGATCGACCATGCAAGGGTGAGGAAGCGGAGATTATATTGCTACTTTGTGGACTTCCGCAAAGCATTTGACACTGTCCCCAGGGAACGACTCTTCAGACGACTACTTGATATCGGAGCTCCAGAGGAGATGATATGGGGGATCTACGCCTTATACGAGAGAGTATATGGTAGTGTCAGATGTCCAAGGGGCTTATCTGATCCACTTGCTAGCACTATCGGGGTGAAGCAAGGATGCCCTCTTTCACCCACCCTCTTTGGTCTCTACATTGATGAGATAGTATACTTCATACAGAAGCAGGGAGGTGATGGCATTGAGGTACGCAGGTCCACTGTCGATATTCTTTTATATGCTGATGATATTGTACTGGTTTCATAGTCTGCAGAAGGTCTACAACATCGTCTACATGGCCTAGACTTTTCTAGACACAGAGGGTTATCTGTGAACCTTGGTAAAACCAAGGTCATGATCTTTCATACATCAGCATAGGTACACAGACATAGTTTGTTCACAGCAGCAAGCGGACCAATCGAGGAGGTCGGATCATATGTTTACTTGGGAGTGACATTTACAGCAGCATCAGGGGTCTTCTCTATGTCTCAAGCACCCGGTGACCGCATCACACGTTGGTACGCAGCACTAGCTTCGATGGAAAGACAAAGCCACCAAGCATATTTTCAAGAGCCCCACACAAAGGGGTGGCTCTTCGAGACTTTGGTTACGGCAACACTCATGTATGGGGCAGCCATATGGGGGCCGGAGTTAGCTACATCAGTATGGACAGCATTGGAGAGGCCACAGATCCTCATGATTGCCAGACTTACCCGCAGCAAGCCTTCAGTACCACATGATATCATTAGAGCAGAGCTCGCCGCACCACCGATGCTAGTTGAGGCACTATTCGACCACGACTATATCAATAGGATATCTCACACATCAGGACAGCCTACGACCGCATGATGGAGCAGAGGCGTACCACCACCCCCTGGGTTGTCTTCCTTCAACAGGCACTCAGACCACCACCGATGTACCACATACTACACCCAGGTCCACCCATCACCAGTAGCTAGGGTATTTTACTCACTCACATTATGGATCCCCCATGTACGTGGCCATTATCTGCAGAGTCAGAGCCACGTCTCCCCAGCCTTTTCCGAAGACGTTAATATGACTGACTCTCTCTCTCTCTCTCTCTCTCTCTCTCTCTCTCTCTCTCTCTCTCTCTCTCTCTCTCTCTCTCTCTCTCTCTCTCTCTCTCTCTCTCTCTCTCTCTCTCTCTCTCTCTCTCTCTCTCTCTCTCTCTCTCTCTCTCTCTCTCTCTCTCTCTCACACACACACACAAACACACACACAAACACACACACACATACACACAAAAACACACACACACACTCGTCTCTCTGGTACAAGCCTGCAAGCATGTAGCCGAGGGAGAGCCTGTCCCAACGACGAGGTAGGACTCGGGGATATCACAGCAGGCGTAGAAGTTTCGCACTATCTGACTCTCTCTCTCTCTCTTTCTTATTCTCTCTGTCATGGATAACAGTTGATTCTTATAGCATGCAGCAAAAATTTTTGCAGAGGCCGCCCTGCCTACTGGTGTGCTGATGGTGTGCTCCTTCGTAGGTTCCTGCAGTAGAAGGCTTCGATGTTGCCCTTTGGTTTTCCTAGTGTGTCTGTGGGTGGATAGCTGTTGTGGATAGTGTGGATTCTCTTTTCGTCTCTTTTGTTTGAAGAATATGGATGGCATCTTGTGCTTCGTCAAGCTTGTTCATGCACCTAGCAGAGCTGAAGCACACTCCAAGCTCCTCTTGTGGAGAAACTGTGTATTGCACCCTCACTCGCGCCTTTGCTGTCGCTTTGGTAGTGAACACATGGGTATAATGCTCATACCATGATGCTTAAGAATGCGACATAGAATAGTACACAGAGCATGAGGGCCCATAAATTTGAGCAATTTGTTTTTTGCACAAGATCGATCAGGCCGTCCTAACCTGTGATTGAATATCACAGATGCTGCATGCTGTGTAGCAAAACCGGGAGTCGAGTGAAGCCTGATCAATGGATGATTGACCAAGCTTGTTGGCAAAATAACAGAGAGTAGGGAATCGGGCAAAACAAGAAACTATACATGCTTCGCTAGTGAGCTTCCTCAACAAAGCGGTTATCTGTCTATTGCTTGCTAATGTTAAAGTAAGAGGTTTTAGTATCTTTAGAGTTTGTGTGATGGATATAAAACTGTCATTTGGTCTTTCAAGCAAGCATATGTTATAGCCAGAATAAGCACATGGGTTCAGGATGGCTAAAATGTGTCAACTTTGCAGATCTTGCTGCTCTCTGATTTATCATCAGAAAGGGGGTTACTGCTGCAGAATCAATTGGTTCTGTTGTTCCGTGCAGCTGATTCAGACCTGGCTTCTGCCATGGCATAACTTACGGAATTACGTCTGGACAGCAGATAGTCCACTGTCAAGCTTGCTCATGACACAGTTTTTAGATATCGTAATATGTTCAGCCTTTGTTTCTCAGTCTATGATTCTTACCATCATCTTCATATGCTGTGTTAAGTTGCACTTGCGAATGCCTTCTGTCTACAACGAAATATTGCTTACTGAAGGGAGCCGCAAGCCATTGGATACAACAACAAAGGAAAAAAGGTTGTAAAGGAAAAAGTGATGGATGATCAAGGCAAAAGCATATGATGTACCAGAACATACCATCAAAATAGTGTTGATGAGCACTTGAAAACATGAGATCTAATAGTAAGTTCATAACAAATCATCAAATGTTCATATACAAGAGTGGTAGAAAAGGGGTACGTGGGAGGGTGGATAGCATTCAAAAATGCTTCTAAGCATGAAGTAGATGATGAAACAAATTCACCACCAAAAGAATGCTAACAAGGGCACCACCGCCACCTCCAAAAGCACCACCAATAGAAGAACCACCAAGACCTCCACGTAACGCTCTCATAACATGTAGAGAGTACACGCGCAGAAGCAAAATGAAAAGAAGAGTGTACTCACAAAAGAAAGAGTGTGAGAGACTCAAAGTGAGTAGACCAAGAAATGGGTAAACTCACATGGATTAGAAATGAGCTTGCCAAGAGCATGGAGTAGGCTCCTCAAGCTTCTAACCAAGAACAAATGGGGAGAGAGGCCCTCCTTATATAGATTTGGGAGCAGCTCTCCGAAGTACATCTCATGTGGGATAATTCCCCTCAAAGGACAATAAGTACAATGGTAGTAGCAAATTGCAAGGTACCCAAATACAAAAGAGATATTATATGGAAATAGACAGGAAATGCAGTGCCTCCTCAATACCAAATGGAGATGCACTCATGCGGATACAGATATAGATGATGTAGGAGCAATCATGTCATCAACACTTATGTGCGCAGATATCTGCCTGATGTGGTAAGGAGGGCATTCCCTCTGTATCCGTGCTATGTCTCATTGTTTTCTCATTGTAGCACCCTTCTTGCAAATGAAACTCCAACTCATCATTTATCTTGGTGGAGATCCACACATGTTCCTCCCCTTATCTTAGAGAGTCTTGGTCTTCTTGAGTCAGGGTCTTCCCAAGAGCAAAGGAAAGGAGGTTTCATGTGGTAATGCAATGACAATAATATCCAATATAAATTGGAAGCCTTATACTAACACAAGTACCTTTTCAACGATAACAAGAGGTATGACCCGGTGTTAGTCTTCCAATGTCGTCGGTGTTAGTCTTCCAATGTCGCTGGTGTTGCTTTCATCAAAGCTTTAACTTCTTCATAGTGAAATCAAGCATCAAGTAAATACATGACCCAACGTCAACTATAACTCCTATCATATTTCATCTTTATAAAAAGAGTGAGCCTTGAACTATGGTAATCTACTAGTGGAGCCTCAAGGAACTCCACCATGCACCCATCTACACTTGGTGGCGGGCTCAAGTAAGAACAGAGCACAACCTTAACTAAGTCACTTCGTACCTTAGCATCCATTTTAACAAGTTCATATAGTCTCACCTTATGATGAGTTTTCTTCAAACTTTCTTCCATCTCCACTCCATCTGCAGTAGGTTCAAAGCGAACATGTTGGCCTCTTAATGTGTCCCTCATCTTCTAATAAGATGCTTCTATGGCCTCATTCTTGCTCGATTCGGCCTTCTTTTCTCTTTCAGTCTTCATTGCTCTTCTCGCCTTGCCATCGTCACTTGCCTTTCCCTAGTCATCATAGGTGCCATAGAGGATGGAACCGCCAAAGAATGCGGATTCATACCTTCTTCTTGGAGAGAGACGGCTATCATGTGAATTGGAGCAAGGCATGACCACACTCTCCACATTGATAGCACACAAAAGGTCTTGTGTACTTCAATTGGTTTGGGAAGTTCTAGTGCCTATTTTGTCAATTTGATGTACTCGCATAAAAAGTATCAGACGCATAAGAGTTACCTCATTGTTGCCTGCGCTTGAGAAAGTGGCAATTGCAAGTCTCATGACCTATTTGGACAATCAAAGTTCGAATGACCACTGCTATTGCATATTGTACACCATACATGCCTATGGATCTCTTGAGAAGTCTTCAACTCCTCCACTTCCCATCGAAGCTCCACAAGTAGTCGTCATTGTGTCGTGTTGGTAACAAGATAACCTTCTCTTTATGGTGGCTTTGTTGCATCTTTAATGGTTCAAACTCCCTCCTATATTGCCCGATCGGTTTTAGAGAGCTAGTGTAGGTAGATTGACTACCACCTTCAAAATGTAATCGTGCTTCTTCTATGAGGGGGCTGCTACGAAGTGTTCCAAGGAAGGGTCCATACTCCATCCTTAGAGACTCGCAAAGCTTTGATTGAGAAGGTTCATGAAATGATTCACCTCATTGGAGCCTTAGGTTCTCAACCTAGTCGAAAGCTCTTTCAGATGATTGCTAGGCCAAAATGTCTGACAGAATCTTAGAAATATGCATAGTATCATTTTAGGGCAGAAACTAGGGTTTGAGTTTTCTCCTAATTCTAACCTTTGATGACAGAATGATGCATATCACTAGATAGCTCTCATGAAACTCTATCTATCTAGCCTAAAAAAGTTTTACTCAAAATGTACAAAAAAAATGGCTAAGTCCTAAGTAGGATTGCTAGAGATGGACCATATGTTCATTGATTTCCAACAATCCCTCCTTCAATGTCATATTGGTACCAAGGTTGTTAGCAACGTTTTCGCAACGTCCAAGGCAACGTGTTGCTAACGCGTTAGCAACGTCGCAACGTTTGGACCTGGACGTTGCGAAAACGTTGCGAACCATTTCTTTTTTTTTTCATTTTTTTTTGCAAATATAGTAACCTAAATGTATATTATAGTATATCCATATATAATATGTATTATATAGTATGTATTATGTTAATTTATGTAATATGTATTGAATATTTAATATTTATGATTCATTCCAAATTCTCGAATCCTTGACACCTGTTCAATGAAGTGATGGAAGATGCACAATGCACATTGCACATGTATGATGTCAGAATTTACAACTAATCATTATCATGATTCATGACTCAATGACTCATTCTAAAATTCAAATTCACAATGCACATTCAAGCAACTCATATGACAATGGACATAAATGATGAGAGTCCAGACAAATACTATTATATACAACTTACAAGTAACATTGAAATTTAAAACAAACTTCAAAGAATTATAATTTATGACAAAAACATGTGAAAAAGTCAACCTCATCTCAAAATTATGACACTGGTGACTATCATGACTCATAACTCATATGTGATATGATATATCAGAATCCAATCATCAATGTCCATAATACCTATACATCAATGATCATACCAAACTCCAGTAACCATCATCCATGACACATGTCACATCATACATGATATCACTAAGTAGTCAAACAATAAACTGCAATGTCAATAATACAATGATCAATCAATATCAAGTAAATCATAAGTGATAATATCATAATACATATGACATGTGACACATGTCACATGAGTTGTCATCAATCCTCAAAATGCTCTGAGTCACTATCATCATCATCACTATCATCATCATCATCATCATCATGTGGTGCTCGACTAATAGATGCCTCCATCCTACTAGTAGATGGACCTGGTACACTGTGTGCTCTATGACTAGAACGAGTCCGAGATGCCCTCGTATCATGCTGTGGCACTGTCAACTCCTGATAGAGCATGTCATATAGATCAAGGTCCTCTGCCGGAATGCTAGGTATATCATGGACCCTCTCTATATCAAGCTCATCAACGTTCACCTGCCGCACCTCTGCTGAGTGGCCACCACGCTCCAATAAACGCAAGTTGCAGTGGCAATAGACAAGCCGCTCCAACTGCAATGTAGATAGTCTATTCCTCTTCTTTGTATGGAAGAGGGCCCATGTACTCCAATTCCTTTCACATGGACTTGCACTACAGTCCTGTGAAAGTATGCGGATGGCTAACTTTCTCTGCAAGATATAAAAGAAAGAGTTCATTAAGAAGAGGAATGACTCATGAGACAAACTTCAAAGTTATAACTTATTAGTTAAATACTCAAAAGGAAATTAGAATGACTTGTCACTTACTAGCTCAGGTGTACCAACACCGTATCTCTCCCACCATGTCACAGGCATCAACTGCATGCTTCTCAAGCATGCCGTGTCTCTACCAAAAAGTCCTTCATTATTCTGAAACTGGGTGAGCTGAAGCTCCAACTTCCCACGTAGCTCCACATCAGAAGGTCCATACAATCGATCTACATACTCATTCCAAGCAGTCACAAGCTCCATATCCAATGACTGTGATGCAGATCTCCATAAAGGATGTAGTAGATTGGCCATCCCATGTATAGGGCGATGGAACCAATCCCACCTCTTCCTCCATATTCCTTTTATTTCCTCTATCCTATGGATAAAAAACAAATGAAGTTAGAAAACAATAAGATTTAAGAATGTTGAAGAGTCAAGACTTGAAAGTTGAACATGAATGCTCATACAAAAAATAAAATATGGTTACCCAAGTTTCAACTTACCTCTCCAATGTCAAATAAGGACATCTCTGTATAGACTCTCCGACACGATCCATGAACTCATAAACAAGTCCAAGTGTGCAGCCCTCTCTATCTGCTATGCGTATGAGTGAATATAAGGGCTGTAAGGCCCGCACTAATCCCTCCACATCCCTCCAAAAGCTGTCATCCAAACATGTGCGTCGTACAAGCTCTGCCTTTGGACTAGTATGTCCATCCCAAGCTAACCAATCAGGTGATACAACTGTCTGCATCAGTGCTTGCCTCACTCTTAATAATCTTTCCATGACTATGCACATGTATGCAAATCTGGTCTTCGCGGGCTTCACCAAATCAATATCACTGTAAGACCGAAATATAGCAAGCAATTTTGGTCTCTTTGTGAACAAAGAGACCACTTTTATGCAAGTGGTAAAAATGGTGTAAATCCATGGTATCTTCCCCACATCCTCTATCAGCAAATCAATGCAATGGGCAGCACACGGTGTCCACACAATAGAAGGGAATTCTTCTTCTAGAAGCTTGCCCATAGCCACACAATTGCTTCCATTATCTGTAACCACTTGGACTACCTTTTCTACACCAATGTCCATGATAGCTTGACGGATATGATCATAAATGAATCCACCTGTTTACATATAACACAATGAATCATTAATCAATTGATAAATTATAATTTATCTTGACATGTGTCATGCACATGCACATGCCACATGCCACATGCACATGCACATGCCACATGCACATGCACATTGCACATGGCACATGCACATGCACATGCACATGCACATGCCACATGCACATGCACATGCACATGCACATGCACATGCACATGCACATGCACATGCACATGCACATGCACATGCCACATGCACATTGCACATGCACAATGCACATGCACATGCCACATCCACATTGCACATGCACAATGCACATGCCACATGCCACATGCACATGCCACATGCACAATGCACATGCCACATGCATAATGCACATGCCACATGCATTGCACATGCACATGCACATGCCACATGCCACATGCACATGCCGCATGCACATGTGTCATGCTGCATGCACATGTGTCATGCTGCATGCACATGTGTCATGCTGCATGCACATGTGTCATGCTGCATGCACATGTGTCATGCTGCATGCACATGTGTCATGCTGCATGCACATGTGTCATGCTGCATGCACATGTGTCATGCTGCATGCACATGTGTCATGCTGCATGCACATGTGTCATGCTGCATGCACATGTGTCATGCTGCATGCACATGCCACATGCACATGCACATGCACATGCACAATGCACATGCACATGCACATGCACAATGCACATGCACATGCACATGCACATGCACATGCACATGCACATGCACATGCACATGCACATGCACATGCACATGCACATGCACATGCACATGCACATGCACATGCACATGCACATGCACATGCACATGCACATGCACATGCACATGCACATGCACATGCACATGCACATGCACATGCACATGCACATGCACATGCACATGCACATGCACATGCACATGCACATGCACATGCACATGCACATGCACATGCACATGCACATGCACATGCACATGCACATGCACATGCACATGCACATGCACATGCAGCATGATTGATCATTGCACAATCAAATATAAATTGAAAATTCAAAAATCAGTTCACTCACCTGTGATTGTAGTACCAGCAGCTGATGCATCTATGGCTCGAAGGAACATGGTCCCTTTGCAACAATGCACCAAAATGTTGTACACATTTCTCTTTCGTATGTCCGTCCATCCGTCACACATGATTGTGCATCCATACTTTGCCCATGTCTCTTTCATAGGCTCAAGCTCTCTCTCTAATGCTTCCTTTGTTTTTTTCAGCTCCGTTGTCCTCAAGTCTTCATAGGTAGGCCCTTGCCAACGAAACCCTAATAGTGAAACCTTCTCAATGGCATTTCTCCATGCCGATGTCCGTGCAACATTAAAAGACAAACCACATTGTATAAAAGCTTTCATGATGGCTTGTGTGGCTTCTTGTTTACGTTGTTGTTGCAAGCTAGCACGTATAGATGCTCCTCCAAGAGAGCCAAGTGGGTGCTCTTGTGGATCATGCTCTACTCTTGTACTCTTTCTTGGTGGCTCATGCTCTATGTCAATGTCTATGGAAGACTCATGAGCTTGAGATGCTTGAGTTTGGGGATCACAAGAACCATGTGAACCGCTTGCAAATGATCTAGCTTGTGATTGGGCTCCACTCCTTCTACCTTGGGCTTTTTGAGCTACCCATGCCATTAGCTCTACCTTTATAGCTTCGGGCATAGGCTCTTTGCAAGGTGCAACTCCTATGCCACTAAGTCTTCCAAGGTGTGCCTTGATCCTATCAGCTCCACCGGCTCCACTATAGCCACAAAGCTTGCAAGTCCATCTCTCACTACCCCCGGAGCCCATCTTTCCTTGGCTTGTCACATATTCCCAACATGCTTGTTTTGCTTTAGGCATGTTGATGGAAGAGGTTAGAAGCTTGGAGAGGACTCAAGATAGGAAGCAAGCTTAGGGGGGTCACGTGTGTGAGGGTGTGTGTGTAATAAAGTACCTTCACCTTGGTCCTTCTTGAAGCTTAGCTGCGTTTTGCTCTGCAATACTGGTGTGTTTTGCTCTCGGGTCGCCTGTCGAAAATGCCTCAATGAGGCCGTTTCGGCGAAACGGCCTCATTTGAGGCAAATTTTTTTGTGTTTGTTCGCAACGCGTTGCGAACGTCGCAACGTTGCGACGTTGCGTTGCGAACGTTGCGAACGCATCGCAACGCGTTGCGATGCAACACTGATTGGTACAAACTTCAGTAATCTGCACATCTTCTCATGACTATCTCTGTTCTCGAATATAGTGGTAGTGAACCTCTATATGTTTTGTCCTTGCATGATGCACTGGATTCTTTGCTATAGCAATTGCACTTTAGCTATCTGAAAATATCTGAATGGGTTCATGTACTCTTACATTTAGATAACTGAAAATCTTCTGCAACCATACTGACTCCAAAGTAGCTGTAAAGGTTGCACGATATTCTGCTTCACTTGATGAAGTTGCACCAGTGGGTTGCCTCTTCGAAAGCCATGAGATACGACAATCTCCGAGATAATAACAGAAACCACTAGTACTTCTTCTAGTGTCTCTATCTCATGCCCAATCAAAATCTGAAAATCCTTTTAGTAGTAGATTTTGAAAATACCATAGCATAATTTGAAGTTCCCTTCAAATATCGGAAGATCCGCTTTATTGCTTTCCAATGTAACTTTGACGGATTCTGCATGAACCTTGATACTTGAGAAACTGCAAACTATATATCTGGACGTGTATTACAAAGATATATCAAGCACCCAACTACTTGACAATATAAAGTAGCATCAAATGATTCTTCATCTAGTACTATTTGTAAAGACGCGTTTTGATCCATAGGTGTTTGCATAGGTTTAGCTTCACTTATCTCAAACCTTTCTAATAGTTTCTCAATGTACTTCTGCTGTGTCATATAAATACACTCATCTTTAAACAGAAACTGAATCCCAAGATAATAATGCAAAATTCCTAAATCATTTACATCAAATGTCTGCTTCAATTGTTCTTTGAACATCTGCAAATCTTCATCTATGGGACCAGTGACTATAATATCATCCTCATAAATGATTGCTATAATCATCAAACCTATTTCACCTTTGACATAAAGAGTTGGTGGGTGCTGCATCTGAGTTATGGAAACCAATGGTTAAAAGATATGTGTGTATCTTTTCATACCATGCTCTAGGTGCCTGTTTGAATCCATACAAAGCTTTAGTAAGCTTATATACTAAGTGTTCTTTACCTGTTTCTTCAAAACCTTCTCGCTACTGAACATATACATCTTCATGTAAATCTCCATTTAAAAAAGCAGTCTTTATGTCAAGTTGATATACATTCCAAACAAAGTATGCTGCTAAAGCAAGTATTGATCTAATAACTGTCATCCTAAAGATAGGAGCAAATGTCTCATCATAATCAATACCTTTTTGTTGTGCATATCCTTTGACAACTAATTTGGTTGTGTACATATCAATAGTACCATCTTCTTTCCGTTTGATTTTGAAGATCCATTTTACACCTATAGCTTTCTTTCCCTCTGGTAACTCACATAGCTGCCAAGTTTGATTCTTATGAATAGAATCAATCTCTTGCATGGCTTTTCTCGAAATAGGAATGTTAAGTGCATCTTTAACACATGCAGGTTCATCTTCAACTGTTGTGAGTGTTAAAATATCATGAATCTCTTCAGCAAAACTTACATGATCTTTTTGTTGTTGTTGTCTAGTATGACTCCTTGTTCTTCGTGTAGAAGTCTTTATACCACTATCTTTCCATGTCTGATATAACCAAGTAGGTGTATCCTTAAATAGTGGTGATACTCTTTCTGACTCTTCAGCTTCCAATGGTTCTGGAATTTTTCCTTATGAGGTTCTAGAACTTTCTGGAACTCTAGTACTTTCTTCCATTTCTGGAGCTAAAGTCTCATGTGGAACTGACTCTGCAGTAGGTTGTGGAATTCCTCTTTCTTCAATCCTAGGAATTTTAGTTCCCTCCTCATATGGCTTAACATGTACATCCAAATTCCGTCTAAAAATCCATAGTCATTTTCACTAATGAACTCTGGAATTTTTGCTTCTTTATCATATATCTTATTTTCAGTAATATAGGCATTGCGTGAAAGGATAACTTCACCTGTCTTTGGAACGTAAAACCTGTATCCTTTACTTTCAACAGGATATCCAATAAAAACAGCTTTCCTTGTTTTTACATCTAGTTTGCCACGATCCTTTTTCTCAACATGAACATAAGATAGTGATCCAAATACTCTGAAATAGATCACATTAGGTTTCTTTCCATAATATGCTTCATAAGGTGTCATTACCTTTAAAGCTTTTGTAGAAGACCTGTTCAAAATGTGATTTGTTGTATGTACTGCATCAAACCAGAATTTTGGTGAAAGCTTCTTGGATGCCATCATGCTCCGCATCTTCTCGACAAGTACTCTATTCCTTCTTTCTACAATACCATTTTGTTGAGGAGTGTAAGCAATAGTAAGGTGTCGAGCAATACCTTTTTCTTCAAGAAATGTCTAAAACAAACTCATTTGATAAGTATTCTCCACCTCTATCACTTCTGAGGATCTGGGTGGTTGACTGACTTTCATTTTCAACAATAGCTATGAATTTCTTGAACGTTGTAAAGACTTCTGACTTCAAGTTAAGACCATAGATCCATGAATATCTCGTAAAATCATCAACATATAAAACAAAATACCTAAAACCTTGAATAGAATCTGCTCTCATAGGTCCATTCACATCTGAATGTATTATCTGCAATTTCCTGGTAGCTATAATATGACCATGCTTCTTGAAAGGTAGTTTATGCATTTTACCTTCAAGAAACCCTTCACATATATCTGAATCATCTGGTAGCTTGAATGAAGGTAAACTCTCAACCATACCTCTATCTTTGATACTCTTGAGAGCTCCAAAACTAATATGTCCAAATCTTTCATGCCATAACTTCATATCTTCCACCGGTGACGAAGATTTGACTGCATATGCTTGACTGATTTTTGACAAAATAAAAATCCCTCCTTTGTGCTCACCTTGCAAAATACACTTCTCTTCTTTGTGTGACAAAATCTTACAAAGATCTCTTTCAAATATAGCTTTGTAACCATCTCCTAAAAATGCAGATATAGATAGCATATTCTTCTTGATATTAGGTACATATAAAACATCGAAAATTTGAAAATTACCACCATCTCTTGACTTTAGGGTTATTGTACCTATTCCTACAATATCCAAATCATTGCCATCTGCAATAGTAACTCTTCTACCTGAAGAATAGGAAAGAGAAGAAAATACTTCTCTGCATCCTGTCATATGCTTTGTAGCACCTGAATCAAATATCCAAGGATCTGCTGAAAGAACTTGTAAAGCTTCCTGGTCAAAAGAGACTTCATCAATGATGATACACACATAAGAATCACCTTGAGGGGTCCCTTTTTTATCATCTTCTACAACATTACCTCATGCCTTTTTCTTTGCTGCTGCAATCCTTTTCTAACATACTACTATAAAATGTCCAGGTTTCTTGCAATAGTGACATACTGCTTCCTTCTTCTTTCAAGACTTCTCTTTAGTTGTAGTAGAAACAAAATCTAAAGTAGAAGGTGAAGGGGACTTACTTTCCTTCTTGGATTGTTTCTCCTTCTTATCCTTCTTCTTCTTTTTACCCTTTGATGAAGACACAAGTGCTTCTTCATTCTCTTCCATTCCCTTCAACTGATCTTCATCTTGAAGTAGCAAGAATTGTAACTCTTCAAATGTAAATCTCTCTTTCTCTTGTTGTAAGAGTAAGAGTAATAATAAAAGAGCGATATGAGATAGGAAGTGAATTAATCAGCGTATTTACCATTTCTTCATCAGATATCTCAACTCCTACATTTAGAAGTTGATCTCTCAAGTCAATGAGCTTTGTAATGTGGGTTTGAATTGACTCACTAGCCTTCATCCTTGTGTTTGCTAGTTGTCTCCTCAAGTGAGCTTTCCTCGCAGGATTTCTGCTCTGAAAAAGATTCTCAAGCTTTAACCAAGCTTGTCTAGACCTTCTACAAGATCTGATTTGTGGTAGAATATGCTTTTTGACACTCATCGCTATGAATGAGAGAGCTAATGCATCTCTAGCATCCCATCTTGCTTGTTCTTCAGTAGGAGGAACTCTGGCTAAGGATCTACATGTGACTCTGGATGTAGAAGTGGTTACCTCTTCTTCAGTTGGTTCTTAATGAGCTTTGATTGCAACACCAGTTCCTCTTGAAGTTGATGTATCCTTCTCTTCGCCTTCTCATCTTGGTCTTGATAAGGTTCCATTGACGATACTCCATAAATCCTTTGTCACTAACAAATTCATCATCATAAAACTCCACATCGAATAATTTAACGATCCTTCTAACTTGTCCTCAATCTCAATTCTATACCCACTCATCTAAACTAAGTGTGTATGTCAATTATGCTCTCATACCAAGTGTTGGAATTTGGGGCCCCAGGATCTTCCAATACTAACAACCTTTGAGCATACACGCTTAATTACACAAGATGATAAGTGAGAGATAGAAAGATACTTGGGACAAGAATATGTAATGTAAGCAAATTACTTACTCACTAATGTAGATGACCGAATTACAAAATGGGCGTACTACTCAACCATATGATGGTGCACTCACTAGATGGAAGAATAGACAAATAGATTATGAAGTACAAAGATCAGATTATGTTGTTATAATCTGGATATGTGTGAAGCATATGAGCAATGGAGTGAACCTAACCTCTCAAGAAAGTGCAACAAATCTGAAAATCAGCAAACCCTAATTCTGAAATTAGGGTTTCAGAAACCCTAAAACAGAATATAGGATTAACTTACAAAAGTTAGCCGCTCCAAACTTGTAGAAGACTCCTTGCTCCAAGAGAATAGTCTCTTCTGCACCTCTCCATAGCCTCCAAAGCTTCAAAACTCCAAAACTGACACTACAGCAACATCAACTCAAGAAGTGACTCCTTGATGTCTCAAAGTGTTGCCTACACCTCTCTTATATAGCAATTGGCTCCCATGCGAAAAAATCCACGAAAAATCCTTCAAAAAAGCTGATCGCTGTTTTTTATATTTTTAATCGCTAAATTTGGCAAGATCGCTAATTTTGGCATAGCTTTTTGTTTATCGATATGTTTTTAGCGTAGCTTTTCTTCTATCGCTATTTTTGCCATCTACTACCTAAATAACCTAGCTTTTTATGTCTTGCACATCAAGAACCTCAGAAATATGCATAGTATCATTTTAGGGCAGAAACTAGGGTTTGAGTTTTCTCCTAATTCTGACCTCTAATGACAGAATGATGCATATCACTAGATAGCTCTCATGAAACTCTATCTATCTAGCCTAAAAAATTTTTACTCAAGGTGTACAAAAACATAAGTCCTAAGTAGGATTGCTGGAGATGGACCATATGTTCATTGATTTCCAACAGATTTTGCAATCCACGTCTTCGACATAAGGAGATAAAGTGGTCGTCGGTGTCCACCTACAACAAACCAATAGGATATTTAATATTTATCCTTGAAAACAGATTGGTAAGATCCTCCATTGGTAATTGGTTATCTTCAAAGGTATCAAAGATGGATTCCGTTGCTTTTCTAGTCCTCTCTTTAGAAGGAGGAATTGAGCTAATTCTTGAGAGAAATAACTAGGAGTTAAGGGTATACGGGTGATTGACAATCGAGAAGGGTGATGAGATGGCCTTTTCCTATCATAAGTCTTTATGGGACTCTTGAGAAGACGAAGAGATTCCCTACCTTCTTGGATATGGTTCATTTGCCCACATGTCCTACACTAGGTAGAAGCCTAGCAAGGCTCAAAAATCGAGAAAAAGTAGAAAAGAAGAAGAATAAGTTCCACCTTAAATCATGCACTCGTCCCTTTGGGCTTGCCAAATTATAGAAGAAAGACCCGAGGACTACATTTTTTGAGGAAGATGGGATGTTTCACCTCCAAGGACACCTACTCAAGGAGGGTTTTCCCTAGGGAAGTATACCTTGCAATACAAGATTTTCCGCAAAGCCAAACTCTTTAAGAGGATATAAATAGAACAAAGAGTACAAAAAGGAGTTCACAAAGAATAACACAACTCAAATAGCATAAATTGCATCGTACATTAGAAAAAGAAAATATACTTCGACTCAGGAAAACTATTAGCCCAAGACACTCCCAGCAAGTTCTAAGGACACACAGCTCGAGTAGCTTCAAACCACTTAATCTACTCCCACTTGCAAGTTGCGGCTTGCCTACCCTTAAGGTTACCTACTCAATCACTCATGAGCACTTCCTTTCTTTCTACCAGCAAACAAATGATAAAACAAACAAACAATAGTTCGATACACTATGCCAAATAGACCAATATGCTACAGAAAAAGAACATTAGACATCATGACAGAGTCTTACTGCTTCCCAAAAGACTCCACAATACACTCCAATACTCACCCAAAATCTAATCCAAGACTCCAACATATAGAGCACGGCTAGCCCAACTACTAGGGTGAGTAGTCGAATCTCAAGAACACAACAAGATAATAAGGGGTAGAATCCTATGAGACAGAACATGAGGTCCTCCTACACAACACATGAACAACAAGAGTTCTTCCTCAATGATCCTGACAATAGTAATAGTAGTCCAAATGAGTGCGAAGCAACTCCTTATATAGATACAAGAAGGCCACATGTGTAGCCCTGCATGAGTTGATATGGTACTTGGAGGAGCACAAAAGTGCCCCGTGACATGGGTTTCGCACCACGAAATGCTCTAGCAGGAGGTGGTTACCAATAGAGGGAGGTGGGACACCACCCTTGGCAAGGTAACTACCCTTGGACACATTCCCCGCCGGTTGGCATATGACACCTTTCTGACTTAAAGGGAGACCAAAACTAAGCAACATGAGGCCCGAGGGCAACCAATTTCATCGCCAAGAGGGCGACCATTATTAGAACATGATCATTGTGGGATCAACTTTTAATGGTACAAGAAAGAGTTGGGCAACCAACCTATAACAATGCAAGAGAGGAGGCCCCCATCAATTGGGGCATCACTTAAGCATGACTTGGGCAACCATTGCTTCGAGCATGACTTTGGGGGGCCACACTTGGAGCACGACTTGGAGCGAGCATCACTTGGAGTCATAGTTATTTTCAGACTCGTATGGAAAAAATAACATACGTTTGAAAACGTATGCATATGGTAGAGGTATAAAAATTTTTATACCTCTAATGTTTTCCTTCTCATCAATTCCATGCCCTCACATGCCACCATCTAGAGACCCATCAAGCGATGGGGTTGAGGAAACATTTGAAAGATAAACAAGTGGGAGAACGCTCATCGACAAATGCACCATCTCAGCATGGAAATAAAGACTCAGTTGGGGTTTATAAGACACAAATTTAATACGCACTTTCACTCTCATACTTAATAACGATTAACCTATGTACTTTTATCTTCCTCATCTTTTTCCATGAGCTATAATGGAACATATTGGACCATGAACCAAACTCAAAAAGAGAAAGAGAGAGAGAGAGAGAGAGAGTACCACCTTGCTGAACCAAACTCAGAGAGAGAGAGAGAGATTGTGTGTGCGCACGCACACATGTACACATACATGGTCGCTCGTGTACATGACCTCACGTACGCCTACACACATGCACATGCATGTGCGGAGGTGTCTAGGTGAGCATTATGTCCATGTGTGGGAGCGTCTACATGCACATGTGTGTGGTGTCTACGTGAAAATGCAAGAGATAGTGAAATTCGAGAAGACAATCTTTCACAAGCTTACTAGCATGCACTCACTTTGCTGGAAGGAGATGTCTAATTATAATGCTGTCTGAGTTCGAACATAACTACAGAAAATGTGAGTGCAGGTTCTCACACACATAAAATAAGTTGCGAGGAGTTATTAACTTTGTTCAAACGATGCTGTGTAAAGCTGAAACGTATAAAAAGACTTTAAAAGATGCAGACTGTGCATTCTTATAGTTGTCTGGTCCTCTCATGAACAAGAAGCTATATTTGACAATGTTTTCGTTTATGTAGGTCCTTGAGTATTGCTTGTCAGAAAGAAAATAAACCATTTGAGAATGATAAGAAACTGTGGGCAAAAGAACAGAGTCACTTTGTCATATGCATCATTTGATAGCTTGTCACTTGCTAACCAAAATCTCAAGGACATAACAAAAAATGGTCAATGTAGATCTCGTAATTCTTAAGCAAGCTATGGCATCATCCTTTTTCTTTTCTGGAATTCTCTCATTCCAACACATTGTTTTCTTTAGAGAGATCTATTTGAATTTGTATGAAAATTTGAAAGCTGACTTACCTTAGAACAACATTGAGCCCAACATATGATTCATGCTGCATTTCAACATTTGGAAAATCGAATGAATAGTTTTTGATGTTGTGGATCTCTCCTGGATTGTCGAGCTCTTTAACTGCAAGTAATTCCAACATTATAACCAAGGCCTTCCAACAAACAAGAGCAATACCCCCCCCCCCCCTTTTCTCCCTTTTTTTCTTCTGTCCACAAAAATACAACATACAGTTGGAATCCCATTAAATCAATAAGCATTGAACAAACATGAAACAGCATCACACTTAGATCTAATATATCAATAGTGTATAACAGATGAGCATACAAGCAAACAGATATATATGAAACTCCAAATATATCTGAAACTCCAATTTTGTTTAAGATTTCCCTATCAAATTTGTAGTCAAATAGATTCCATCTATCCTGTTAGATTCTGTCTACTGCATCAATATCAAGACAGCTGCTTCCTGGCATTAGTGATGATTTTATTGCATCTGTATTTTGCAGGGACTCCATTACTCTCACCTTCACGAGATTTATGACATAAAATAGTAGAATTCTTACTTTTTGTCCTATGACAATGTTTCTTATGATAATAGTTAAATCTCAATCAAATTCAAATCCCTAGGAATGATAAATCCCGATTTAAACCTCTAGGAAAGATTTTTATGCATAAAAACATTGTTGTTATTTTCTTTTTTTTTTGTTTTTGGGAGACCTGTCCAAACCTTGTTACATTATGCATTCTTCAAGAATGAGTTCTGGCTTATGTATTGAGATAACTTTTGAGGCGATATTTTGATTGTATATACAGTTCAATCTAACGTTTTTCAAGGGGATAGTTTGGCATGCATAATGAACTTTACATGATTTTGCAGTTTTCTGGGATACATACATATGGGCATTTGTTGCTCATCAAAGAATTTCTACAATTGTGTGCTCAAAAGTATTGTTTTGCTTCCGGATGATGAATAATCTGTGATACCACTATTTCGCTTTGTATGTGTCATCATACATTGAAAAAGTGAAGGGTACTTTGAACTTTCATACTTTGAAAAAGTGATGGGTACTTCTAGCAACTCTTCTTTGTAGTGGATTCAAGATACGGATTTCATTCCCTCTTATGTTCAGCTATCATACGAGCCATTGAATGGTCTTGGCAAAAACTTTGATGATCACTTGCCTAGGTAGGCCACATTGGGTAGGGACGCCAAGTTGGGTGACTACTTTTGGATGAACCACCTCATGCTCAGCAAGGTGGTTAGACACCTCCTATGCAAACAATTCCAACAAGACAAGCTGGGCCAACCCCTCCGATTGAGCATACTCCTTTGGCGGGCCAAGCTCTAGAGAAATTTTGTGCAGACAACTTCGAGAGTGTAAACACCTCTAATTGGGCTAACCCTAAAAATGAGTCGAGAACATGAGTAGATTCTTCGACATTGTTTCATGGTTGCATGCCTAGAACATTTCCAAACATTCTAGGAGGTTGAACCAAGGAACATATCATTGAGTACAAGTTAAGTGTTCCCCGGCACACATGCTGTGGGTGACTTTCCTATAAAGATCTAACAGGAATACCTAAAGAGCTTCAACTACACCTGCCCTTCATAGAAGGGGCTTCGTCAAGCCAAAGCATACCATAACCCTTGAACCCAAAGTACGTAGAGGCAGTTAAGTTGCCTAAGCTAGAAGAGCCAGGGTAAAAGTATCATTGTACCCATCGAAGAGTCTCAATGGCTCTCTTCTATGGTAATCGTTCCAAAAAAGACTACTCGAAAATAAGAGTTTGTGCAGATGTTTGTGCCTTAAATAAAGCCTCTTGGAGGATGTTCGATCCAAATATACGTGCCTTAAACAAAGTAACACCTTAAATAAGAGTTTGTGCAGATGTTTGTGCCTTAAACAAAGCAATTGTGCCTTAAATAAGAGTTTGTGCAGATGTTCATGTCTTAAACAAAGCAACTATTCAAGACAGATTCCCCCAAGTAAATCCTTACCCATCCTAAGGATCGAGAAAATATTGGCTTTGTAACTCCATGGGGCACTTATGTCTTACATGCATGGCATTCAGAGTCTTGCCCATCCTAAGGATCGAGAAAATATTGGCTTTGTAACTCCATGGGGCACTTATGTCTTACATGCATGGCATTCAGAGCCAAGACTGAACTCGCATCCATCAATCGTGAAATGTATCTAATACTTGGTAAATGGTTAACAACTTTCCTCCATATTTTTATGGATGACTTTTCCATATTCTCACGAAGGGATGAAAGAGTTTTGCAGCAGGATTTCACCAACATATGGGAATTCTGGAAGAAATCTTTGACCAATGTATTAATAGAAGTTTGAAGTTGAATCCTATTAAGTGTCAGCTTTTAGTTATTCAAGGCACTCTTCTTGGTCACATAGTCTCTCCTCAAGGTATTACTATAGATCCAGTAAAAGGTTTCAACTATTTTATCCATGCCCATTCCATGCACTCCTAAGGAGGTACAAAGTTTTTGGGGCCATGCAGGATATCATTGAAGGTTCATACAGATGTATTCGAAGAAAGCCAACCATTTTCAAGACTCACAAGCAGAAAGATACCATTCTCTTGGAGTCCTGAAGCAAAGAAAGCATTCAATGAATTGAAGCTAAGGTTATGTATTGTTCCACTGTTGATTTTTCTTAACTGTTCTCTTGAGTCCTACGTGCATACAGATGCTAGTCTTCACACAGTAGGAGCTATATAGGCACAACCATTGGCACATTAAAAAGTGGATCAAAGATAAGGATGAGGATGAGGATGAGGATGAGAATAAGGATGAGGGGACGAATGAACAAGTTATTGAAGATGAGAATCTTGACAAGCAATAGGTTTCACTCTCCACTCTTATTCATAGATTACATCATGTATTTTTCTTATGATATGCTTCCATTTCAGCTTACATAATGTAATAGATTTTGTTGACTCTAACCTATAATGTCTTTAGATTTTATCTATGCTATTCTCAAAGTAAAAAATCTGAATTTTACATTCTATCAAAGTCTTAATTTAATGTGTATTATAAGTGAAAAATTAGATTTTTTATATGTTGTTGCATATTGCATCACAAATTTACACATGTCACCTATAAAACTACCTATAATTTTTTTCCCACCCCTAATTCTTTGTCACTTATGGTCTCGTATGCACGGGGTCTATGCTTCAAAACAATTGGTTCAATAGGGAGTGTCGTGAGTTTCCTCGATGTCTCTTGGTCTTATCAAGGGGGGATCACATACACACAAGCACACCGTCGCATGAAGACTCCACATACAAACAAGCACACCGTCACGGCAGACTCTTACCATCGCATATAGTATTGGGACATACACCACGTGCTTATGAGTAGGGACAGTAAAGTCGCATGGGGACACACATGCAAGAGGAGGATGCCTACCCCCGTCCATGATCCATAGATATGGAAGGATTATGCAGGCCTCTTTGTCAAATTGTATGCCAACCACTGATCCCTACCTTGCAAGCACCACACGTGCCCACCTTCTCTTTCTTTACATTGAGGATGGACCATGATTAGCATAGCTATTTCACATTTTGAGGATAGAAGATCTAAAGATCATTTTGGATTTCAAGTTAAGCATCTTATCTGTAGAAGAGAGACCCTTGCACCACTCATCGTGCACCTTTTCAACCATGCTCTGGTGGAAGCATTTTCAGATTCGTGGACAGAGCATATTATCGTTGCCCATCCACAAATCTAGAGATGTTATGGATCCAAGCACCTAATAGACTAACATGATTCGTCCCATATTGCCAGGATTTATAGGGCGATCTTAGAGGACAGATTAAGTACGCTCATTGAAGAGTAGGGCCTCCATGCTCCACGACAGGAAGGCTTTAGACAATCCTTTTCCATCATTGATCACATCTCCACTCTAAGGTGCTTGATCGACATGACATGGATGAGGAAGAGGAGGCCACACTGCTACTTTGTGGATTTCCGCAAAGCTTTTGATACAATACATAGAGAGAAACTCTTCAAGCAACTTTTAGATCTTGTGGTGACAGAGGAGATGATCTCAGATATTTATGCATTATATGAGTGAGTACCAGGAGAGTCATTGAGGTAACTGGCTCATATGTATGCTTGGGAGTGACTTTCACAGCAGCATCCAGGTCCTCTATCACCCAAGCAGCCCATGGATGACTTACTCTAGGCTATGCAGCATTAGCATTGATGGAGAGCAGTACTATATCACACTTCCGGGAGTCCTACATAAAGGGTGGCTATTTAATCCACTAGCCACACCCTCTCTATTGTACAATGTCTCGATATGGGGACCAAAACTACATGATTCGATATGGTTGGTAGTCGAGAGACCCCAAACTGATGATAACCAAGCTCATTCGTAATAAGCCCTTCATGCCATATGATATTATTAGAGCCTAGCTAGTTATGCCACGGATGCTAGTTAAGGCACTCTTCCAAACAATTTGCTTGCTAAATAGCCTTTAAGGCATCATAGAGTCTTGTGCTTTCAAGGGACACAGTCTTGGTATGGACATAGCATATCATAACCTTTACGAGTCACGACATCATAGAATCTTGCGCTTTGAGGATACACCTAGTCTTGGTATGCTCAAACTCGAGATTGGATGGCCAGATATGGATTAAAGATAGACGATTACCACTCATAGAGTATGACACAGTGTCTCCCACTCACTCTCTAGACAAGAGGGGAGCAAGATCATCCAAAGAGATATGGCACATATATATACAGAGGAGTTTGATCGATCCAGCTAAGCCACTTCTAGCAAAAAAGGTCTACTATCAAGAGATTTTTTTGCAAATATCAAATCACAGATTTTGCGGCATATGCCACATATTACTCGCAGTAAAAAGCTAGAATGTGGATAGCACTATTGGGATATATACCAGTTACTTATGGGCAAAGAAATTTCAGTTACCGCATGCCACCTACGTGAGAAGAGACATTGCACCCCTATCGAGAATCCTACGAGATGGCATCTCTATGCACAGAGTCTATACTAGATACCAGACCAACCACCAATACCTATGCCTTAAAGCACACATCCAGCTACTACCACCTTCTTCACACACAGGAAGGTGAGGAGAGCTATCTCACGCTTAGAGCATAGCAGAGCAAAGAATTAGTTCGAACTACAGGCAGAACACATAATCTATGGGGAGAGGATTCTAGCACCGCTCATTACCCACCTCTTCAATCGGACATTGGTTGAGAGGTTTCCAACCTCATGGACAGAACACACTATTGTACCTATCCACAAGTCCGGTGATGCTATGGACACTGACACGTATAAGACTATCATGATTGGCCCTATTATTCCTATTGACCAACCTTCATAGAGTGATCTTAGAGGAGGAGTTGAGTACTCTAGCTAAAAAGGAGGATTTCCAAGCTCGAGGGGAGGGAGACTTCAAACATGCCTTCTCCACCATCGACCATATTTTCACCTTGAGATGCTTGATCGATCACGCACGAGTGAGGAAGAGGAGACTACACTGCTAATTTGTGGATTTCAACAAAGCATTCCACACTGTACCTAAAGAGCGCTTGTTCAAATGACTACTTGATCTCGAGGTCATAGAGGATTCGCTATGGGGGATCTATGCCCTATATGAGAGGGTATCATGTAAAATTAGATGTCTCAGTCTCCCTTGTTAGCACTACAAGTGTAAAACTAGGCTATCCACTCTCTCCGACACTTTTTGAGACCTATACCAATGAGATTGTGGATTTCATCCAACAACGTGGTGGTGTTGAGGTGGAGTTGGGAGGTGCTATAGTACATATTCTTTCAAATGTTGATCACATTGTGTTGATCTTTGGGTCAGTGCAGGCTTCAGACACTTTCTCACCCCTCAATATCATAGATGATTCTATATAGCCAAGACCATCAAAGTGCAGGGGCAAGTGGCAGACGATCACTCACTTCTTCAATAGGATTGAGACAAGACCTACACTCCCCCCCCCCCCCCCCCCCTTTTACTAGGGTAGGTCTCACCCTCCGATAGACAAAGAAACAAAGAGCTAGATGATGGCCTCAAGCCTCTAGATACCAGAGATCTAGGCATTACCATAGCAAGATCATGAGGATTATGTCATTACACGAGCAGCGAATGGAGAGGAGATGTGCATCCATATATCTATCTATCTATCTATCTCTTCCTCCCTCCCTCCCTCCCTACCTCCCTCCCCCCCTCCCCCTTCCCTCCCTCCCTCCCTCCCTCCCTCCCTCCCCCCCTCCCTATATAGCCAAGACCATCAAAGTGCAGGGGCAAGTGGCAGACGATCACTCACTTCTTCAATAGAATTGAGACATGACCTACACTCCCCCCCCCCCCCCTAGTGGAGTAGGTCTCACCCTCCGATAGACAAAGAAACAAAGAGCTAGATGATGGCCTCAAGCCTCTAGATACCGGAGATCTACGCATTACCATAGCAAGATCATGAGGATTATGTCATTACACGAGCAGCAAATGGAGAGATGTGCATCCATATATCTATCTATCCCTCCCTCCCTCCCTCCCTCCCTCCCTCCCTCCCTCCCTCCCTCCCTCCCTCCCTCCCTCCCTCCCTCCCTCTCTCTCTCTCTCTCTCTCTCTCTCTCTCTCTCTCTCTCTCTCTCTCTCTCTCTCTCTCTCTCTCTCTCTCTCTCTCTCTCTCTCTCTCTCTCTCTCTCTCTCTCTCTCTCTCTCTCTCTCTCTCTCTCTCTCTCTCTCTCACTCTCTCTCTCTCTCTCACTCTCTCTCTCCCCCCCTCCCCCTGCACACACACCCCCTTTCCCCCCCCCCCCCCTTCTGCCCATCCTCCCTCCCCCCTACTCCCCCTCCCTTTCTCTGCCATGTACCAAGTGGTCCCAGTAAATTAAGTCAATCGAAGATCTCTGCAAGCAAGTGGACCAAGGTAATAATGCAGGTCGATTGGGCATCTGGTGGCAAGTCAACCGGGTAGGAGAAAATTGTATGAGGACCAAACCTTAGTCAACTGGATTGCACTACGGACCTCGTCTAAGGACCAGACTAAATTACAGACTCTACTTGACTCAGGACTAGACTAGACTAGACTACATGCTCGACTGGACAGAGGACTAAACTAGGCTACAGACTCGACTGGACTGTGCACTTGGCTGCTTGGTCGATTGAGATACTTTAGCTGACTGGGGGTCAGATTTTCAGTCGATTGGCAACTGGCAGGTGGGCCAATGATATCTGCAGAAGACCAAAAGTGTGTACTTCTCCAAGGGCAGCCCATCCTTAAAGTAGCCACCCGGTAAGGGCAGCTACAACAATCCTTTCAATCTTGGCAAAACCACAAGAAGGGTGTGCAGCCACCCAGAATATCCACCCCTCCCAATAGATTCATTGACTCTAAATCA
>MU260981.1:80000-82500 GCA_020310875.1 Ceratopteris richardii
GCTCCAACACCGTCGTACATCACTACTCCAGCAGCAGATGGAGATACACCTAGCCTCCCCCCCTCAAACTTATATTACAGATTTTTTCGGACCCACATCCACTCGAGGACCCAGCCCGATACGGGGTGTCACATTACACAGAGCAGAGGAGCTTAGACGACAGCCTCGACGACCGAGACCCCCACCCCGGAGAGCCCATCCACACCAGAGAGAGATTCAAGCGATTCACGCACGCCATGACATGGAGATACGGAGACGTCAGCAATGCACCCCTGTAGTTCTGGACGTTCAGAGCATTTTGAGGATCGCCATGATGCCTTACCCACCGATGCATTATATCCTACACCCACTCCAGGCTTCTCTCTCTCTCTCCCTCCCCCCCCCCCCTCCCTCCCCCCCCCTTTCCCTCCCCCCCTTTCCCTCCCCCCCCGGGTTGCACTCATCCGTTGAACGACTCATCCCATACGACTTGTCCCGTCCCGTATAGTGCAATCTCGTACGACTCGTATGGTTAAAAACTGTGGAAGCCATTCAAACTTATAATTTTAGGGAAGACTCTTTTGTTTTACGCACAATCGCGATTCAGACTGTTCGCTAGCCTCTTTCGAGCTTGATCTTGGAGACCTCAGCCTTGGACCTCTTTACTCTTGACTCTTAGGGTTATTGAGCAGCTATAGAGGGTTATTGAGCAGAGCAAGCATAGTGCAGTCATTACGTGTTAGAAAGCAATCTCTTGCCTATTCTCAACTCCGCCTTCTTTTCATTTACTCGTTTTTAGCTTTCAACAGCCTGCCCTCTCATCTTCATCGCCCTCATGTCTCCTCCTCTTCATGAAGCCTCTCATAAACATTGTGTAGCTTTTGAAAGGGTGAAAGATAAGTCCAATGTTTGTAGGTGGCATTGCAAATATTGTGGAAGGATACAAACATCTAGTGTGACTCGACTTCTCAACCATCTATGCAAATTGGGTGGAGAATGCTCTCCGTGCAATGGTATTCCCGATGATGTATATGAAGAATGTCGCAAGAAATATCTTCCATTGAAGAGGAGAAAAGACTCTCTTCCCCAACATGAAGTGGTCTCACTGCATCATGAAGATATCGGAATAGGTAGTGCTCCATCCATTTCTATTGGTTCAGCTGCACCCACAATGAGTTCACATGAATGTGAGGAAGGAACAAGTCTTCCAAAGAGAAATAAGGGAGTATGTGAAAGTGGTAGTGGTTCCTCTCAACAACCTACCCTTGCACAAGTATTGGGTGGAGTATCAAGGACATTGGCTTTTCTTAAAGAAAGGCAACGAGTGGCTGAAATTGAAATTGTAAGAACCATTATTGAGTATAATCTTCCCTTTAATGTGCTTCGTTTGGATCGATGGAGGCATATGATAAGAGCCATAGCTAATGTAGGACCTTGTGAGGGATGGTATGGTGTTTCCTACAATGATATGCGCATAAAGAAATTGGATGAGGAAAAAGCAAGAATTGATAAATCTTTGGCTTTGGAGCCCATGCGAGCCGGTTGGGCTAAATATGGATGCTCCATTCTCCCTGATGGATGGAGTGATCGTAAAAAGAGAGGCATTATCAATATCCTTGTCTCTTGCCCTCTTGGTACCTACTTCTTACGGGTGGTGGATGTTGGAGTAAGAGGCAAAAAAGTCACTGGAAGCTTTATTTATTCACATATCCGACAAGCCATACTTGAGCTAAGTTTCCGAATTCAGTAAAATTAAGATTTTGCCTTAAAATCTGAATCCAGATTTCATTCATTAAAATTCAGATTTTGCATTCTAGATTTTATGTAAAATCATAAATATGTGTGCTGTATAATGTTTATGTATCATGTAATATTATGAATCATGATATATGAATGACTTATATTCGGCACACTAACTGCTTTTGTTTCCCTTTATAACTTGTCATAGGTTGACCGTTGGTCACCAACATATTATTCAATTCATTACAGACAACGCCTCAAATTGTGCTTCTATGGGAAGGAAGCTAGAGCAAGAGTTTCCATCTATAGTGTGGAGTCCTTGCGCCACTCATTGCCTTGATCTTCTTATGGAAGACACTAGCAAATTAGAGTGGGTGAAGAGCATTACTTCAGAGGCCATCTCCATTGTGGACTTCATAAACGCTAAGGTGAGGGTGCTTGCTATGTATTGTTCATATTCAGATTTGGAGCTAAAAAAGCCATCAAAGACAAGATTTGCAGCCATGTGGATACTTTTAAACTGTCTTTTTGAAGTCCAAAGTAAACTTCAAAAGACGGTTGTTTCCGTAGAGTTCAAGGAATGGTTGAATGGAGTCTGGAGAGCACATTGCCCAACAACAAGAGGCAAAGGCTATGCAAAGATTGTGTTTGAAAGAGTCTGTTTGGAGAAGTGTTCATGGTCTTATCATTGTTATACTACCACTGTATAAAGTTCTACGCATGACCAATATGGAGGGAGCAACAATTGGTGTACTTTATCACTTTACGAAGGAGGCAAAAA
>MU260981.1:87500-130000 GCA_020310875.1 Ceratopteris richardii
ATTACTCTTTTTCCTCATGGCTTCTTATGCATCTCAAAAGATGAAGAATGCTTCTGAATTCTGACCCGATTAGGAAGGGGAGACTCAAAATTGGAATACACAGGTCTTGAACGTGAGGACGATGATTTGGAAGCAGAAGTTGCTGACACGGTTCAAGAAGGGACATAGACACACAAGACGGTACATGTGACATCCAGCCAGGTGGCCAGTTAAGAAAGTGGAACTAGCTCTCCTAGTGGCAAGACTAGTGATTCCGTATATAGAGCATCGCATGAACAAGATTTAGAATTTGCTTCTTTGGAAGCAGAATCAGCTGCAGCCTCCTACAAAGGCCTCTCCCTTACGAAGAAGTAATCATCAGCATAGGCGACATAACGCATGTAGAAAGTTTGCTTGATGCTTTCACCAAGGTTGAGATATCTATCATGGGCAAAGTCACCAGGGGACAGGGACGGGTCCCGGGAACGGTGGTGTCCCTGGGATGGGGACGGAGCCTAGGGTGTCCCGAGGACAGGTCCCCAGGACAGCACAAAAAAAATGCTGATTTTTTCAAAAAAATGAGATAAAGTCATGTACAAATAACTCTTGAACATATGAAATCACCAATAAGAAGAAAAACATAGAAAAAAGGTGTCTTTTAAGTATAAACAATGAACATATAGGAAGCACGTTGAGTCGTTGACAGTTGAACATTCAAAGTTAGTAGTTACTCAAAGAATGGCAACTTACAAGTGATATGTATTCCATCATAAAATAGATTCTACATCATCATCATATCAAAAAGATGTTACATCATGAGATAAAAAGATCTTACATTATACGATCGATGGAAAAAAGTCAAAATGGCTATACATATGATGGGAACATAAATGACAAATGTAAATGTCTACAGCATAATGTGATGACTATGGAGAATCCAAGTGGGGAGTCATAGTGTCAGACTCATTTTCTGCAACACAACAATGGTTCTTGCAACTTCACGTTCTTCATTTACCACTTGGTCAGATCCCTTCTCTACCTCCCATTCTCTAAAAGGATCTCCCTCCATGCATGGTGTCCGTCGAAGCATCCTCAAATTTGCACTGACAAACACAAGATCACTAGCACGCTGCACACCAAGCATGTTCCTCTTCTTAGAGGCTACATGTTACACACTTCATAGTTGATCAAGGCAACTCGTGGTGCAAGCCTGGCTAAGTATCCAAATGGCCAATTGTTGAAGCTCTAGACCATCAAAACCAAAATCCTCCCACCATAAGGCAGCACCAACATGTAACCCATCCTCTTGGGCTTCTGCACATGCATATGAAGCATCTTTCCCTCTTCTATTTGGATAGCCGATCTGTGATAAGGCGTCTAGCTGCACTATCTGGGACAAATCTCTCTAATATGATCCTCCATCCATTAGCCACCTCCATATCTGCATATTGCTTTTTATCTTGGAATTCAAGATCCAACATGTATGTTCTGCATGAAGTGGGGAGTAGTATGCATCCCATGTGCTAACACAAATAGCTGAAATTTCTTCATACCTATCATTGTCTTTCACCAATGTTTTTAGTGCTTCAATTGTGCGATCCATAGCTTCATACACTTTACCAATGCATGGCTCCATGGAATCCACAATTTTCATTAAGTGCACAAGTGGATGAACAGTATTCAGGATGTGGGAAATGCTCTCCCACTATGCTGCATCATCAGCTAATCTTCTAAATTGCCTTCCTGTCGAAGTAGAAGCCTTTGGCATACTCGCAAATTCATCACTCAATAAAAGGCCTCTCAAGACACCACTACATTTCACTACTCGATGTAACATGGTAAAGTTATATGCAAACCTTGTATCTAAGTACTTGAGCAAAGCAAGAGTAGATCTCTTGCTAAACCCGAGTATGGTTGTTGATTAAGCTAACCAATGAATTTGCCTCATTGATTTCAGGCAAAATCCAATCCAGATTTCCAATCTTTGAGAATATTATTTAAACAATGAGCAATGCAAAAAGCAAACAATGATGTGAGGGTACAAATTTTCAATAATTGCACCCGAAGCTCTATTTGCAGGCTCCCCATATGCTATAATGCAAACCACGTTTGATGGCCCCACAATCTCTATGGCACTTGCCCACTCTGCAACAAGTACATCAGCCGACTTTCCTGTGTCGGATGCATCATGTGATGAGATAAAGTACATCTTCCCACGAGAATAAGCCACCACTCCATGGATAGAGTGTCGTTGCAGATCACTCCATCCATCCACAAGCAATAATAGTCCATTTCTTTCCCATGATTTTTTGATGGTCTCGCATGCGGCTTCGACAAGCTTCTTCTCTTTCTCCAATAAAGTGGTTTGCAAGCTCTCGAAAGATGGAGGCACATAGTGTGCTCCATATTCACCAATCTTCTTTACCATATCTTTGAAATATGGTGATCTATGGAAAAAGTTAAATAAATAAGTAAACTTTTGAAGTTTGAACAATAAATCACCAAATGGCAAATATTGAAATGGAATGACGATTCAATCCTTACCGAGCCGCATTGAAAGCTATGTGATCATGGTAAAAAAAAAAACGTGCCACTGCAGTGTCCACCTACTACTTCAATACGGGATTCCAATTCTCATGGAGTGTTTGTTGTCGTGATTGACGTACATAGGGCATTCTCGATGGTGTGGAAGAACTAGGAGTAGAATGAGGAGTGGAAGTAGGAGGAGTATGAGTAGGAGCACGAACCGGAGTCGATGACGATGATGCTCTTGAAGAGGATGGCATAGAAGACCTCACAAATGATGCCGGATCGATAGGAGCTTGTGAAGCACGACGAGCATGAGCTTGCGCATCACTAATAACAAGTTTGTTGAGTAATTCTTGCTTCTTCTTCTTCAAAGTGATTGCAGAACAAGATCTTACTTCATGTCCACGCTCATGAAGTAAATGTGCACGCACCTTGTTTGCTCCACTCGTTCTTTTGTAGCCACATAGCTTGCAACTCCATGGTCTTGCACCACCTCCTCCTCCGGCACATACGGGAGATTCCACCTCTTCCCACCATGTCCATTTGCTTGTAGCATGCCTCCTCTTGGTGTTTGACCCACTTGTTCGCGATGAAGAAGCCATAGGAGAAGAAAAGACTATGAGGAGAGGAGCAAGAAAGAGAAGGGTGAAGAGAGGGTTGAGAAGATATAGCTCAGCCCTTGAGTATGCAAGGATGAAGATAACTCAAACCTTCACACACACAAGATGCTTGCAATGAAGGCTCTACATGAGTTTGTGGCTTGAAGAGCTGAAATGGGGGGCTATTTATGCTTGTAAACAAGCCTCTAGAGCTCCTAAAAAAGGCGCAAACTTTGAGCCTTGAAACATCGAATGCAAAATTCGATTTTCAAATTTAAATTTTGACTTAAAAAAGCCCACCAAAACTGCCCGCCTGTCCCCGTTTCGGTCTGTCACCGGATTTCGTCCCCGAGACGCATTCCCGAGATGGAAGCATGTTTTGCATGGGGTGACCGGGACGTCCCCCATCCCCTACACACGTCCCACCTTTCTCATGCTTGGGGATGGCGTCCCGGCGCCCCTAGGACCTGGGGACAAGTCACCATGTTACTTTGATCATGGGCCTAACCCGCCTTGCTATTGCAACCATGCCCACGATAAGCAATAGTCTAGATACTAGAAAGGTATTTAAGAGTTATCCATCTCTCTTGAACGCGAAAATTACACAAGGCACGCTTCTGTTCTAGGCACAGTGCGATCATGCAGTCCCCGCAAGTTGGTTTCTTCTCGGACAAAAGCATGAAGGACACACTTGCTGCATGTGCAAAAATGATTACTACAGAGAAGATAGAATCCTTACACCACAACCGGAGGTTTACCTTGGTCTACCCAGAAGCTCCATTTGAAAGTCTACATCCATGGGAGGCCATAGCATCTGACACTCGAGCTGCTTTCCTTATAGAAGAAATGGGAGAAAAGCATCTGGCCACCTGTTCCTGATGTATTTAAAGACTGATTGCAGATGGAGTAGCTCATGCTTTGTTCCAAGAAGTCTTTGACTGAATGACAGAAGATAGACAGAAGTTCCTGGACTTGGATGCTCGGGCACATCACCAGATAAGGCTTATATCATCGGAGTTTCTGTGTTGCACACTAGTCATAAAAGAAATGAACATCAAGGTAAAGAACCTCGAGGCAAAAAATCCTTGACCTCCTTCCAAATTAGAAGGTTTTCTGTGTAAAAACATACTATTTTTATGAGTTACTTCTTCATGCCCAAAATAATACAGATTTATGAAAACAATTTTCTCTAATTAACTGTGGACTTTGGAGTCCACTTCCTCAATAGCCTCTACCCCCAAATTCGCGCATGGCTGCCATGGGTTTCCAGCCAATCACCTTGAAATTTTCCTTCTCTCCATGCAGCTCTCATTTCCCCTCCATACATGCACGGTTGCTGCTCCTCAAGGTGCCAGTAAGCAACAAGTTTGGGCTGCCAAAAAGGAAGCGCCCTTGCCGTTGGAGAGGGAAAAAACGTGCTGTCCATATATTCAGCAGAGCAGCATGGCGAAAGTGTTTTTTCTCTCTTCAACTGGAAGCATGGAAGTTATGGGTGAAACAATTTCTTAACAGCCATCGATAGAAAAGGTTATTTTCTCAGCTTGTGCATCTAATGGTGTGGGTGCCTGCTTGCTGAGAGCTAAATCACAGCAAGAAATGGTGAGGGGGAATTTTCATGGCTGGAAAAGGGGGGTGCCAGCCTGTGGAATTGCTCTCCATGATCCATCCTTCCAGGAAACAATCTCCCACATCAATTCGCAAGATTCAACCCCTACCAAGGGCACGCTATGGAATCCTACATCGGCTAGGGATAGAGCAGAGATGCTGCTGGGAAATGAGCTGCCCATTTTTGGCAACCCCTCTGACATGAAAAATGTTCGGGCATACCACTGCCCTCACGGAAAAAACAGCACCTGCTAACCTAGAGCTACACTGCCTAGCTGGATAGGGGCAATAGACTATGAGTGGCTGCTCTATGCTGACAGAAGGGAGGTGGTCAAGGTCTCTTTTCTCACATGCGTTAGCTGCTGCCACCAGCCCCTACCTTCCCAAGTAGGTGGATGGTGATGGCATGACAATCATCCATGGAAAAAATTGTCACATAAACACTTATCAATTATGGGGAAAAAATCACTTGGAATCTCTATCCCAACCACCAGCTTGCATGTGCTCCACTTGCTTCCTTCTCCTACTGGATGCGTCCCACATCAACTCCAAGGAGTGGTTCAGAAGCATATCAACCTGAGCCATCCCAGCTCCATGAGCTCTAGTGGATTTGTGCACATTGACATGCCTTCTTCCTCCTTGCAAGACGAGGGTCTGATACCAATAATAGATCCCTCCAGGAACCCTGCAACACAAGTCATGACACGTCACACAAGCCACATTCACAAACATAGAAAGGTGGACATCAAACTCACCTCCCAGTCATAGGGTTCACAGCAACCTACCCCCGAGCCTCGGAGCATGCAGCCAAGTGTGTGGCAGATCTCTCAAGGGCATGGTGTCCCATGCCACCATACCCACACCATACAAGTGTGTAGAGGACTCCACAATGGGCCAAGAGTCTAAGAGCCTCGTAAGAGAAATGAATAACAAATGAGCACACGAGTCCTATTTATAGTCCTTTTGGAAGGAGGTGGCCCAGTTCACACTTAGGTAGACACCCTACAACATGGGCAAGAATATTTAACTACACGTGCCCATCATTGATATCCTTGGGAATTAGGGACGTAACACTGGTCCACTTTGGAAGTTTGGTCAAGTTTCTCATGCTAGCAAATTGAGTTGCTTCGAATTTCTTGCAATAATTTTTAACCTTCTCCAACTCATCCTCCTATTCAATCTCATTGGACAGCTTGCTATCCTTACATACATTCGACCATTACTTAGTAGGATTTCCTCTATCAATCTTATAATTTAAATCATATCTACTTGATTTAGTGTATGTACAGAGGGATCCTCTGTACACTACATGTTTACTTCTTTCACATCTTCTTCTGAGATTTCTCAAATTTAACATTCTAGACTTCCCATCATCAAATTAAAAATGTAGTCTTAATCGAAGGGCAAAGTAGGCATTACCTCTACATCCATGGTGTAGTCGTTGGCCTTTGTGTGGTCACAACCTTCTTCTTGGTATATTTGAACTTGTTCACTGGACTTGGTCAAGACATACAACAAGTTCAATTTGTCCACTAGTGCTCCCTAACTCCCAACTACAACCACTTTTCTTGTTGCACATAATTGTAGCCGCCCCCCACTTCTCTTCTTACCTTGGACCACTCAAATTCACTTTTGGCACATCACATAGTCGGCCACGCCAGACTTGGGCGTTCTTGAACTTGAGGCTTGGTACTTCTTACACATAGGTCAACTTCTTTAAACCACTTTCCTTGAGATAGACGGCTTTATGCTTGACAGCTTACCTTGAGATGGGTGACTTCATGCCATAAGGGCAACCACATTTGCCATTATAGGGTGACCACCTACTTCTTGGGCAAGGACCATAGGCAACCACCTACTCTACATGTCCGTCGAGTTGCTACACAAACATTGTGAGCGAGTACTTTTGTGAGCAAGTGATTTGTTCAAGGGCCAACCTAGATGGGCAACCATCCAGATAGGGCAACTACCCAAACAAGGCGATTGCCCATATAGAGCAACCACCCTTACAAGGCAATCACCCATATAGGGAAAGTTGAAACCACCTATGCATGGCAACCATCGAAACAAGGTGACCACCTATATAGGGCAACCGCCTCATGGAATGAAATTGGGTAGACATGGATTAATTGAGTCCTCTAAGTGACATTAATCAAATATCAACTCCTATATTGGTACACAGCTTCAAGAATGTTTGCTTTATTGCACTTGGTCCATTTGCTCGGTTGGGGCTTGGGGGCGAGTCCTCAAGATGGGCGACTACCCATACAAGGCAACCACCCAAGTTGGGACTACCACTCCCCACTCAGGGCCAAGGTGGTACGGAACGTTTGGTACGGCACGTACGATACGCGTACGGAACGTGGTGCCGTACCAAACGTCAAGATATGGAACGTTATGGAACGTTTATTGATATATTCATTTATTGATTTATTTATTTATGTACATACATGCATATAAAGTGTATACATTCAATGTGCATTGTGTCATGCATGCATGCACTATATATGTGTACGCATGTATGTATGTGTGTATGTATGAATGTAATCATGCATGTATGCTCTAACTTCTAACTTTTATGTGACAATAGTACTTAGGACATGTGCGGTATAGACCATAGGTCTTGTGTGACATCATAGATGAATTCACAAATGCAACGAGTCACGAACGTATGTATGTATATATGAGTGTGTATGTACTAATGGACTTGGGAGTGGGCCTGTGAGAGAGAGCTCACCAACTCCTAAGGCAAGCCGCTATCCAAAAAACTGCGGGGTATTATTTTTTTTAAGTCGAGGTTCCATACGTTGTTTGGAACGTTGGTGCGGAACCAAAAGCGCCGAACCATAAAAGTTGTTTGGAACGAGTTTCAAACCAACTATGCTCGGGGCAACTATCCTTAGGCCAGTGCACTTTGCATGGTAACAATACCCTAGGCATCTCATCCTTCCATCTCATATCTTGGACCCTTATCTACTAGTTTAAGCTCTTCAATATGTCTTTATCACATTCTATGGATTATACATCCCTTTATTGGGGCATCCGTTCTCAGCTTGGGGGCATTATCCTTGGCAACTTAGGGCCATTTCCCTTGGCAGCAGGGCATTACTGCCCTATGTTGGGCTTTGCTGATTGCCAGTAGGGGTGCCACAAGGGCTAACCCTCAAGCTATACTTTAGGACTCTCTTTCAGATGCAAGAAGAAGGAAAAATATCAGATGCCTGCTTCCAGCTAATTTACGGTGCCTTGAAGGCAAACCAAAAAGAAACAAAAAAAAAAAAGGGACAAAGGGGGGGGGGGGGGGGGGGGGGGGGGGGAGAGAGAGAGAGAGAGAGAGAGAGAGAGAGAGAGAGAGAGAGAGAGAGAGAGAGAAGAGAAGAGATTGGGAAACTCTTCAACTGATTTATCCAGCCTTGTGGGGGCCATCCTGAGGGGATGGTGCTCCCTACACATGACCACCCTCCTCATGGCAAACCAGTGCATCCAGCCTCTCCTTTCATGTCCCTCCCTAGGAGATCCATGTGCATGGTGCACCTGGTATCCTCTAGAAAGAGAGACAAGGACAAGGGCCTCTCACCCCATGCCATGGGAGGCATGTAATCCCAGCCTATAATGAGCCCATTTCACCTTCATCTCTATATCCAATAAGGATGTCCTTCATGGACTTTGCATCTAATCTGTTCCTCAACTCAGGCCTTACATGCACAAAAGCATCACAACCAAAGATGCATAACTGGTAACATGGAGCAGGTTTGCAACACCAAACCTCTTCCAGGATGCCCCATTTCAAGGGCGTACATGTAACGGGATCTATTGCAAACATGAACTCCAGTTTTTAGAGCCTCTCCCCAAAATCCACGAGGAAGATTAGCTCTCGCCAACATGCATCTCATCTTACATGAAGTCCTGTTATACCTTTCAGCAATACCATTAGAAGAGGGGTTTTATGGGACAGTTCAATCTCTATTAATGCCATTTGACTCCAAAAATTCGGTAAATTCAGCAGTTGTGAAGTCCTCCCCATTGTCTGTATAGACATTTCAACATTTTACCTGTTTGGGTAATAAACTTTAGAAATACAGCAAAGGTCACATCTTTTGATTTTAATAAACATACCCAAAGCTTCTGAGAAATGTCATCAGCTAAAGATGACAAAGTACAAAGCACCTCCCATAGATTTAGTGAGCGAGCTACACACATCAAAATTCACAAGATTGAGAACATTAGACTTTCTGGACACACTTAAGTAACAAGAGTTTCTCACTTGTTTTCCATATTGGCAATCATTATAGAAATCAAGTTTAGTACCTTCAACAGCAAACCTATGCATAGGAGAGAACATGTCAAGGCTTTTTTGGCTCACATGGCCAAGTCTTTTGTGCATAACTCCATGCAGGAGTTTAATTCAACCAATGCAATAAACTCGCCTAATAGGCTCTTCCATGCAAACAATACAGTGTGGCCTTTTTAGTGCCTTCTACAATCAACCTTAATTCTTTCACTAACTTCCATGAGCCTTTTTCGACTGCAGTGCTATAGCCATGCACATCCATTTGCCCACAGACAATAGGCTCTTTTTGATGGTTGGAATAAAGAATACATCATGTAAAACCAGCTCACTAGCATCACCCAAAGATAAGTGCACAGAACCAATTCCCTCAATGGAACCTGTAGCATTGTTGTCCAGGCATACATTTCCATGATGACATGCATGAAAAGCAGCAAAGCACTCCTTGATAGGAGTAATGTGAAAGTCTATGAGAGTTGTGAGAGTACATCATTTACAGTACGCAAAGCATCAATTAGATCACTTTTAGCGATCTTTGTATCTTGTGCATGATAATAGCACAAAAAATATCTTCCATATCAGAGAACCCCTCAAGCACAACACTAGAGAGGCCACATTTTCCTTCTCTTTCTCCTTGTCCTTAGAGTTGTCCCATGCATGAGTCTTGTTCTCCTTCTTTTATCTCCTTCATTGTTCCTTCTCACTTGTTCAGCTTTGAAGTATCTACAATCAGGCTTTTGTGGCCTTTCTGTCACACTAGGGAGGTCACCTCACCTTTGCCTTTCTGTTTCCTCCTATTGCTCCATGAATTTCCTCCTTTCTTCTCTCATCTATCTTTGTTCATGTTTACTAAACCACTTCCCTCTCCACTAGCTCTCCTTCTAATCTCCTCATAGAACCCCTTACACCATCAAAAGTGAGATGGGGGTTGTTTGAAAGCGAAACAGCCAAAGCCTAGATAGAGTGAGGCAATTTCATAAGCAAAAAGATTGCCTGTTATCAAGGGCACGTAGACCTAAATCCTGTAGTTGTGAGCAGGAACCTTTGAATGAAGACAAGTTCTTTCATGTACTCTCTAACTCATCAAGCTACGTACTAATGAGATTTCTCATAAGGTGAATCTGGTTGACAAGAATGGTGTTTCTCTATGTGGCCTTCGTCTCTACCATACCTCACATATGTGGTGGTCAACCCTTTCAGACCAACAAGAATTTCTTATGATATGGCCATTTTAATTTAGATAATGGCCTTCTTGTTGAGGTTGTTCCAAGCTGCATTTGTTATGGTGGTTGGTTTATCTTCTAAATGCTCATACACACTCTTTCATGTCCTGCATTCTTTCCTTCCACGAATCAAAACTTGTGGCATCAAATCTCTTAATTTTGAAGGGATCTTTGATATAAGAGGAAGAGGCAGCCATATTTCCACTATGCGGAAGTCAAATAAGTAAAACCAATTTCTGGAATTTGTTTCAGAAATGAATAAATACTGAATTTTTGGGGGCAAAGTGCAGTAAAGACACAAATTTGTTCCAAAAATAAGTGTGGGATAACCCAAATGTCTTAAATGTGAAGTATAAATGAAAAATACTTTAAATCAGCAAAGATATTTACATCTAAATTTTTTTCTCAAAAAAAATCACATTTTGATTTTTTGCAAAATTTTCAACAATTTCTTGTTGTTCAAGCGGCAAACAGCATATATAGAGCAAGTATATATTCAAACAGAGTCAATTTCTGCAAAATCCCTAAATTTCATAGAATTTGAATCTGAAAGTAGTCCAACGTAGGCAAAGAACACTTGCTGTTTTTTTTCCAGTACATACTACTACCCACAAGCTCAATACATGTGTTCCACTCATGCGAGAACAAGGTGCTGCAAAATATGACCTGATTGAAATTCGAACAGTAAAAATGCTGGAAATGACCTGCGGCAAAACTCTTCCAAAACCTGTAATCTTGCTCCAGCTCTGCCTTAGGCTGAAAATGTCTTTCAAATATAGCACTTTTCGCTTCCATGATTGAGCCAGGGCCTCTCTAATGATAGGCCAAAATCTGGCACTACAACCCTTAGGCCAAAATCTGGCATTACAACCCTTTGAGCTTGATAGTTCTAGAGCTACCATGATGAGATGACTGAATACTTTTCTTTGAGATTTTTTCATGCAAGCACAACCTCTTTCCTACATAAAGCATCACAAAAGGATATGAAATAGTATTTTGTAGCGGCCAAAGACTATGAGACGGTTTCCCATAATCTGATCTTCCCTAAGGGGGAATGGACAAACTCGAATGTGTCTGCTGAAGTTTTTGAAATAAATTAGTTAGGACATCCCTGCATTGAAATGCAATAAAGAAAAACTAGAAGTATACCATCCAAATCATATGTGCAGATATTAAGGAACATTCTTCTCAATAGAGTTTACACTACATAAGAAAAGGTATTATCCATTGAAGAAAACATGAAGACCCAAATTAGAACAAAAATGCTCCAAGGCCTCTTCACCATGGAGATTGACATTTAGATCAAACAATAAGAACCTAACAAAGGATTAAGGCATACAAGACTATTCTTTGATCTACTCTCTCTCTCTCTATTGATACTTGTATACCAAGGAGAGAGGCAAACTTTGTTATTACTAATATGATCATATAAGCATGAAGACGTCTATACCATAAACTGAAGATCTTCAATGCACCCTTGTGGACTACTCGAACCTTTGTTTGTAATTATGATACATGAAAAATCTATGAGACACAATTAGAGAGGATAGAGTAACTATAATTGAATATCCATTTCAAGCACCATATTAGAAAGAGAAATTTTCTCTAAAAGATTGATGTGACTTAATTGTGAATCCAAAATCCCATAAACAACAAGGAGATATCCTCCATAGATCATTAAGTGATCGAGACATATCCAAAGCAAACTCTATGAGATGGACTTGACGAGCATATAATGCAAGTGACGCCTCCAAAAATCTCCTATAAGGGGCAACAGACCCACCGAGCTCCTCTCTCTCCACTTGCTTCGCCTTCCTAATACTTCATCTATATTCCTTCTTCTTTTCTGTCTTATTTTTTCTTCTTTCTTCTTTTTCTTTTCTCGTATTCTCTCTTATTTTTTTCTTCTTTATTCTTTCTTTGTTCTTCCTTTTTCCTCAATCTTTCTTCCTCTTCATCCTTCTTTTTTTGGCCTGCTTATCCCTCCTCTCCTCTCCTCCATTCTCCTACTACTTTTACTACTCCTTTGTTCTTTTCTCTCCTTCCTCTTCTCCTCTCTTTTCTCTTTCCCCCCTCCTCCACCTCTCTCCTCCCTCTCCCAGCTTAAAAGCTCATTTCCTTTCTCAACTCCCTAAAACAACTAGGTATTGAAGTGCAAAGCTCTGAGTCTCTATTAAACTGAGTGCTGATCAAAACGCATGAAAGGTTATCACCATTTCTTACTTCTTCATCCGCAAATCAGAGGGGTGAAATTGCTGCTGCTATGGTCTTCAAATCAGCAGAAGTTGAAGAGCACTTGAGCACTTGTTCTTGGGGATTTAGTTGCTTAAATTCAGTTCATAGACCCCAAAAAAAAAAGAAAGGAACTGAAAGCAACCTGAAGAAACAAAGAGTCCGTAATGCCAAAATCAAGACAATAAACAATCATCAGACAGCCATTCTGCAGAAACTTTTTCATTACGGCCTTGTCAATGTATGTGGGATGTAATACTTGAAGATAGAGAGCATTTACATATTAAAATTCCTACTTTTGGTATCTTCCAATCCAGAAGGCATGACTAACCTGCCCAGCAACACTTTCAAGGTTGTGAAAGAGAGGCACCATGACCATTTGTCCATTTTTACGTACAGTTACCTGCATTGAATAATTTCATGAAAAAGGATTTCAAGCATGTGGTCACTCTTAAAGAACAGAAGAGGACCATAAGTGCATCAACAAAGGAGTACAGGCAAACTTCCCTTTTTCATGCCATCACAGAAAACCATACTGAACTGACTGCAAGATAAAGATGTTTATCTTGATTGTACTCATTTGCAATCAATGATAAATGTCAACAAAAAATTCAGAGACTTGAAAGCATCTATACATCCAGTTATCTCCCTTTCCTTGCCATTCTTCCTTTTCTAAGGATAAGGTACAAAGTCTAACTTGATTCACTCTATAATAACACAAACAAGCTTCTTGTATAAACTCGTTGATGTCATCTCTCCATGCCAAAACTATAGCATACACAAAGAGCCTGTAAACATGCAACTATTCCTGAAGCCAAATCCCTTCACCTGCTCTTGGAGCTCGTCCTTCGTATGATTTCTCAATGTAAGATGAGAAACACCAAACAAGACACAACATGGAAAATTCTCAGTCATACACAAAATAACATAAAACAAGAAGGATTTTCATTTAGAAAGATTAGATAGAGCTAGGAGTCAGAAATAGGAGTTATCCCAGTATTTTGATACCGTCATATGCAGCTAAATTTTTACTATGGCATCAAGAAGTACTTTCTTTGGAAATTCAATCTGCAGTCCTGTACCCATAGTTGTTAATGACGGGATTCTAACTTCTGACTTCCGACCAGATGCTGACGTCTGAGTCACTAAAGCATTTCTGACATTTACTGACACACCCTTTTTCCCACACAAATTTAGCGAAAAAGGCATATATACTCATAAAGACATATCAGAATCAAATGATTATCTATAAAACATGATTCATGTATAAAATGATGAGAAACCAAGAAAGAGTAACTTTTATTACCAATCAGCCATAAAATCCATAGAACCTGCTCATAATATGTGATGATCGATGATTGAGGTCCAAACTCCTCACCACCATGATCAGCCTCATGTCCACATCAATGTCACCATTATCATGAAGAGAGCACATAAAGGATCCTCTTCATCATCATCTACAAATCTCTCTAGAATGAAGTAGTAGATGTGGGGGCAAAATCCTCAACTTCTGTGTTTTCTTGCACACAAGTCTATCATCACAAAAGACGAGAAAATGTATCCAAAAGCATGCATACATATCACGTCGAGATTCGAGGCTGGGCAAAAAAAAAAAGTCGAGTTAGTAACGCATTGTAACAGGTCCATTATGGGAGTTTCGCAGAAGGTTAGCCATGAAGGAACCGGACAAGTCCGGATACATTTACGCTTGTACCTATTTTTGCCTGGTTGATGAATGTTGAAGAAGTCATAGTTGATGATTGTTCCCTCAGATGGAGTCCATTATGGTTAGAACACATACAAAAAGACAAGTTTCGTGACAAAATAAGGTTTCATACGACACACGATTTATAGTGCATACAAATTTAGAATGATACATACATGTACAATAGTAGCATACATACATTATTACATATTACGTACATACATTATACTTTAAAGCTACTTAATTCAATAACACCTTTTTGTTGTTCCTCAATTAATGGATTACATGCATTTATTTCTTCCATTGCTTTCCTCATGAAATGTACAAGAAGGCCCAAGGTAGCACACCCTCACAATCCATCATCTGCAAGAGTTTACAAATAGGTGTGACGACACTTAGAATAGCTTTGATGCTTTCCCAAAAGATCTCCCAAGCATAATCTTTGCATGCTTTTAGACCTCCATGCCCCTTTCCTCCCACTCATATCACATGCTCGAAACCACTGTTTGCCTAAGAGAAACTTTAATCTCAAGCAATCTTTGAAGCACAATCAACATGTATACAAGTTGTGTGGTGGCAAGCTTCTTTATCTCCAGGTGGCTATGCTCATGAAACATGGCTAATACTTTCACTTTTTTTGTGAAAAAGGTGACTATCCATTTTGCTTTATGGGTGAAACTCTTCACCAATGAGAGCTTTTTAAAGTCCTCTATGAGTAAGTTATGATTATGACTTGCACATGGAGTGCAAACAATGGTGGACTATTCCTCCTCCAAACATTTACCCATATATGGGCAATTACTTGCATTATTGGTTACTACTTGAACTACATTTGATATGTGATCATTGAGCAATGAATATGTGCAAAATTTAGATTTACAATGTGCGATTGCCAATGACATATTATATACTAGTAAGTTACTAGCTACATACATAATTACTTTCATCATAAATGTAACATAGTACATGATGAAAGGTAATATAGTACATACATTAATGATTATAGTCAATGTACATCACATAATTTTTATTTACTTTAGCACATACCTTTTGAGAAGACAGAGTCACATGAGGAAAGGGAAACAATAAGTTCACCACTTTGCAAATAAATCTGGCTAGACCAATGGACATGCAAGACAAGATGGACTAGGTAAGATGGACCATGATAAACCCAAAAATGGACTAGACTTGCTGAATGGACCAAACCACAGTTTCGAAACATAACCATTTGCTAAGAAATATAATCGCCTACCTATCTCTTGACATAGATAGTGGCTGCATGGAATGCATTAAGGCATCCAAACACCTGAAGAAATATCATCGATGCCTTATCAATAGGGGGAAAACCAAGCAGAGGGAACTGCAAACTAAGAGTCAAAGGTGGAATGGTTAATTCTATTCGATGCCTATGATAAGTGTTCGGTTCGGGCACCAAATGGAACCTTTGTTCGGTGCATTGTTCAATATAAAAGCTAACGAAGTAAGTAATATATGAATGCAATTTTGAATGTTCATCAATCTATGAAGCATGTATTTTTATACATTTATTTCTTTAATATGCATTATTAACGAATGGCACATTCAATACATTCGGTGTGTTCAGTAGGTTGAGTACTTTCGTTCAAGTACCATTGGTGATCAGTGCAAGCCAATCCAACCATACTAAGAGTCACCTCATTGCAAGTACAATTAGAGTGATTCAAGTACAATTGATGTTTGGCTTAGCCTCTATTCTCCACTCTCAAGCATGAACTGCTTAGGACGGTGGTGTCCCCGGGACGGGGACGGTGGTGTCCCTGGGACGGGGATGGAGCCTAGGGTGTCCTGGGGACATGACGGCACTAAAACAATGCAGTTTTTTTTTTCAAAATGATAAAATTAAAGTAATATACAATGAATCTATTAACATATAAAATGGCCAATAAGAAGAAAACCATGGGGAAAGGTGTTTTTTAAGTGTAAACGTTGATTAATAAATAAGTACAAAACAGGTTGATGGTTGAACGTTCATAGTTACTCAAAGACAAGTTACATGTATTGTATCATGTCAACTAGAGTGGATAAATCATCATCATCCATGGCCTTGCATTACCTTCTTCTTTGGTAGATATGGAAGAGTCCATCTCTTTCCACCATGTACATTTGCTTGTAGCATGACTGGGATCCACTTCTTCGTGATGAAGAGGCGATATGGGAAGAGAATACTATGAGGAGAGGAGAAAAGAGGAGAAGAAGAGAGGGTTGAGAGGATATGGAGCATCCCTTGAATATACACGGGGGAAGCTAGCTAAAGCCTTCATGCACAAAGGATGCTTTCAATGAAAGCTCCAAGTGAACTTGTGAGTTTCATAAGGTAAAATGGCTCTATTTATGGTTATGTGTGAGGCTAAAAGAAGGCTTTAGAAGCCCTTAAGGAAGCACCAAAACTAGCCTTAAAAAATCGAGAAAAAATTTTAATTTGAAAGTCCAAAAAATGACTTCCTGCCGTCTCGTCCCGTCTCTGATTTGGGACGTCACCAGAAAACGTCCCGGGGACGGATGGCTGTTACAGAGGGGCTTGGGGGGACGGCTGTGGTCCCTTCTCCATCCATCTTGGGGATGGCATCCCGGCGTCCCTAGGACGTGGGGACGCGTCCCCATGTGACTTTGATTAGTTGTCCTTAATATTAGTGTTGCTTCTATCTTGTGGTTGTGTATCACCAATAAAGAATAATATATTGATTCTTTTTCTTCATACTTTGATCTTTACTCAATGTAAGTATTGTACTTGTCTCTATTCTCAAAGGCATCTATGTGACTTAAACGAATTGTAAAGTAGACTTTGACACGAGCTCCACCTAGAACAAGAGTGCATACTACACTACTCTAAGACCCATTTAAAACTAAAATCATCTTCTACATGTCAAATTTGGCAAACTTGGTTGGAGGCACCCAATTACTAAACACTACACCTATTCTCTTCAAGGTTGCCATCACTCCTAAGTAGGCGAAGTGTGAGTTTAGCCCCTAGTATCTGCCCAATCTTTTTCGGTTTGGTCCAACTTTTTGGGATTGGCCAAACTTACCACAATTGGCATAACTTCTAGAGAGAGAAAAGAGATTGAACATAAGATTGAGTATAATCTCCCCCCACATACTCTAATGGCCGAGTCTATCAGAGTACGTGTAATTATAGGTATTTTTCATTACGTCATGAATAGAAGATACATGAGGGCGGCGCTTCGAAAAGCGTGCGTTTACGAAAAATTCTGTTTTATTTACAAATCGTCACTTTCTAAGCGATCTACTATTTTTACAAAACCATCGTTTTCTAAGGGATCCACTACTTTAAAAAAATATATATAAAATACTATCTTTTAAATATCCTCAAAAATATCCAAATAAATCCATGTGCATTCACGTCCTCACGACTCTTCACCTACTAAGTAAAAACACAATCATATTAAAAACCTAAAGACATTAAAATCCATTTAACATTCCCATATTCCGAGACGCACGAATGCAGAGATAGTACAGTAACGAAATCTCACAAAAGTACACACAGAATAGAAATAGACAAGAGACTAAACACAAGATTGGGTACAATCTCCCCCCACATACTGTGATGGACGAGTCTATCAGAGTATATCTATATATAGGTGGAAATGAAAAACTGGAATTTAATGTGACTTTGAATGATATGCAGAAATCAATGTTGGAAAACAATGTCACATTAGTCCAAATCCCTATTAGGGCGGAAACCCTAATTTTGGTACTTAGTCATTTTTGGCACAAAATTTGGGTTAAATTTTTATGATCCTATCTTGTAGAGCTTGATGAGAGCTATCTAATGGTATAGCACATTCAGTCATCAGAGATCAGATTTGGGAGAAAACCCTAACCCTAATTTTCTGCTGATTTAGGGCTTTTACCTCATTTAAGAGCTCTCAGCTTATAGGTCATAAAATCATGTTCAAATCATTCATCAGGTGGTTAAAATAAATGAAAAGCTTGTCAAAAGCAAGTTTTAGCGATAGCTAAAACAAAAGCAAACGATCTTGTAAAAATAGCGATAGCTTTATTTATCAACAGCGATCCAGCTTTTCGTTTACTATTCAGCTTTTTTCAATAGGTTTTTCGCATGAGGCTTAAAGGCCTATATAAGCAAGGTTATGGTCACTTGGAGAGACATCCAATACCATCGTTTGGTTGATCTTCGAAGTGGTTGTGCTGATGCACACATGGGACAGCCATGGTGCACATATGGGCAACTATGGAGCAGCTTTTGAAGCACATAAGGAGAAGCCTTGGAGTTCTTCTTGGAGAAGAGTGTGCTCACACTCTTGTCTATGGAAAAGACTTACTTATCAGCAGATTGGTGGTATGGATCATCCATCTACATGATGTATTTGGAGATTGTCTTCTACATGAAGATTATGGAGTACATCAAAGACATTGGATGGAGCTTAACATAAGATTGCATCTTATGTTAACTATTCAGGTACATATTCTCTTTATGCACACAGGTACTACTTGGAGCTTATGGAGGCAGTGGGCATCCATATCTGGAGGAGTCCTATTCGGCATACATGGAGGCAGTGGTATCCATAAAGGAGAATCAGTACATGCATGCTACATGCTTCAGATGAGATGTTAGAGAAGGTGTTTCCACATGAGTATGAGGAATTCTGTCAGCAACATGTTAGCATTCTATGCTAATTCTGTAAGTATGTGATCTATCACACACACATCTGATTTAGGATCTTCCATAGCCTAAATTCAGATTAGGGTTTGCTGAATATCAGTTTCAAACTGATTTTTCCTCTTTGAGTCACTCATATTCACTCTTTTACAACCTATCAGGTCCTACACCTCATACATATTCAGATTTCTGTCTCTACATCTGAATATTCTTGTAAATTTTGTACATACACTCTTCCATCTATTTCTGTTCACATAGAGTGGTTGAGGTTTTGACTCCCACATTGTAAATTAACATTTGTATATATGATGGTGTGAGTAAGTAGTGGCTTACGTAACACTTTGCACATGTTGTCTAATCTTTTTCTATCTTTGTCTCATCATTGTATGATTAAGTGATGTATGCTCATGTCTCTCAATGTTGGAAGATCATGTCTGTGTTGAAAGATCCTGGAATATGTGGGCCTACCTAATTTCCAACAATCAAGTGGTTATAATGTAATAGTGGTATGTGTTTTGTTATTTTATGCAAATTGTAGAAAAGGAATCTTCTCATCCCAATTACTTGAATTATCTAAAGAATAACAACGTAATAAATATAAAATAGTACTATTCGTAGCTTCACTTTGCCCGTTACTTTCAAGATGAAATGCAAAACTAAAGTCTACTTTAGAACTTAAAATATGAAATAATGCAACCCAAAAGTGATTACAAAAACAAACATCTCGATCCGATAGAATAACTTTTGGAAAACCATGATGCAAAAAATACATTTAATAAATAACTTGACAGCTTGAGGTGCAAAAAGGGTCTTTTTACAAGGAATGAAATACGATTGTTTACTAAACCTATCACCAATTGTCCAAATCATATCATTATAAGATAAAGTTGTAGGAAGACTAGTAATAAAATCCATAGAAATTTGTTCCCATGGTCCATTAGGTATGGGAAGTGGCATTCATAATCCAAATGTTTTACCATGATATCATTTCATAACTTGTGTTGGAAATACAAGAATCCATAATGAAAAGTGTAGTGATCCTCAATAGATGGTGTAGAATTATTGAAGACAGTTCATGTTTATGAAAAATACAAATCAATCGCATAAGTAGAAATCATGTCATGAAATGAATGATTATGAACAGCAGAAATATTATTGATTGAAACAATATTTGTTTATGGGGATGGGAAGCGACTAAGGGCATCAACCACAACATTAGCTTTGCCAGGTTGATATTGAATTATAGGCTGAAAATTTTGTATGAATGAAGCCTATTTAATGTGTATTTCAGAAATTAATAGTTGATTTATCATTTAATGAATGCTTAATAGCCTGTTGGTTTGTTTCAATTAAAACTTCAGAACCCATAAGGTAATGTTTCCAAATTTTCAAAGCATGCACAACAGCTAAGAGTTCCTTATCATATGTATTGTAATTCTTTTCAAAAGGTTTAAGTTTCCTACTTTCAAATGCAATAGGATGATCATTTTGCATTAATACAAAACCTATACCTAAACCACTAGCATTTGTCACTACATGGAAAGGCTGTGCAAAATCTGGTAATTGCAAAACAAGTGCACGAGAGAGTGCATTTTGAGTTTTTCAAAAGATTGATGTTGTGCTAATCCCCATGCATATTTTAACTTTTTCTTCAATAATAATCTGAGTGGAAGTGCTAAATAAGAAAAACATTTTACAAACTTTCTATAAAAACTAGAAAACATCGTACATCATTCATAGATTGGGGTACAGGTCATTCTTCAATTACTTTAATTTTCTTTGGATCTACGTGAATGCCTTGACTAGAAACAATATTTCCTCAATACTCTAATTCTTTTTTGAAAAAAGAACTCTTTTCAGGATTGGCATAAAGTTTGTTTTTGCATAACAAATTTAGCTTTAGTATGACCAAACTTACCACAATGCCAACAAGTGATTCACACACTCTTTCGTTGAGCATCCATCGCCGTAGTTTGAAGGGTTGGAGGTTTTATAGGTTGTAAAGGGGTTGTCTTATGTAATGGCGAGAAATTGGATTGAGGGGGGCGTTGAAAAGTAGGAGAACGTTAAAAAGTAGCGAAAGTATGCTTGAAAGGAAAATTGGGCTTGATTGGTTGTTATCGTTCATGGGTTTGTTGTAAGCGAACGGACTTGGTGATGAACTAAAACTCCTTCTCAGCATCACGTGCAAAAGAGATAGCTTCATAGAGGGTCATAAGACGTCGTTGAGCTTGGCTTAGATTCGCATCTCCAAACCATCTTCATACTTCCGATGCAAGGTATCTTCAGGAATCATTTTAACCGAACGAATAAGTAGTAGTCGTTGCCAAAAGCGTTCAGTATAGGTAGACACAATATCTCTCTTTCCATCCAAAAGTTGTCCATGATCGACGAGCATGTAAGTGGAACTAAGGAGGAAGGACTCCTTGATCTTTTCTTGAAATGCAATCCATGTGGTGGTGTGATTGGTTCTATGCCGCAAAACATTTCACCATAACTTAGCTTTACCTATTAAATAATTAGTCACAAATTTCACCTTCTCAATTTCAAAATATGATTCGTCAGAATAAAAGTCATCAAATTGGGATAGCCATTAAAGAACAAATTGGCCATTCTTTCTCCCATCGAATCGAGAAAATTAAAAATTTTTGGCACCAATCTTGGAATGTGTTCCTTCCTCTTGAGCGGTGATAATAGCCTTCACCACCCTAACTAAGTTATTGTCATCACTCATTTGTTGGAGTGCAGCATCACGTTCTTTTATCTCATTTTGAGCATCTTGGAGTTCGTGCCACAAAAGCTTCAATTGTTGCTCAAGCGGTACCCAAGGTAGGAGTGATGTACTAAAATCCTTTGTACTATGGGTAAGATCCATGGCCTTTTGTAGAACCAAAATCTATTACTAAGCATATGAAAAGAATTTTAGCAATATTGAAATTGAAATAGAAAAGGAAAGTTTTTGTCTTGGAAATATATAAAATAAATAAATAAATAAAAGTGAGTGTCAAATAAATAAATAAATAAATAAGGGGAAGAGAGTGTTAGAAGTTATGTTGAATATAAGTTAAAAGGAATGGGTATCTATATGTGAAAATAGGCTAGTGGATAAAGCATATCTCTTGGAAGTGAGAGACGAGCACGGTGTCACAACGAGCACGGTGTCACAACGAGCAGGTATCACAGCGATCAGAGTATCACAGCGAGCACAGTGTCGCATTGACAAACGAATTTGATAAACGAACCAAACCGAATCAGGAACAGGAACAATGCATAGTGAGTATAGTGAGCACGGTGTCACAGTGAGCACGGTGTCACAACGAGCACGGTGTCACAGCGAGCACGGTGTCACAGCGAGCACGGTGTCACAGCGAGCACGGTGTCACAGCGAGCACGGTATCGCAGCGAGCACGGTGTCACAGCGAGCACGGTATCACAGCGAGCACGGTGTCGTAGTGAGCATAGGAACAGATTCGAAAAAATTTGAAAAAGACACCGACAAATTAAAAGAAAAAAAAAACGTGAATTGACAAACCCAAACCTTGACTAGATGAGAACTAACGAATCAAAACGGATGCCGAATCGTGAACGGACGCCACGAATCACGAACGGACGCCGAGAAGTACACCTTCACAGATGCACGCAGCAAGGTGTCACAACGAGCATGGTGTCACAACAAGCATGGTGTCACAATGAGCACAGTGTCACAATGAGCACAGTGTCACAATGAGCACAGTGTCACAATGAGCACAGTGTCACAATGAGCACAGTGTCACAATGAGCACAGTGTCACAATGAGCACAGTGTCACACTGAGCCCAGTAACGGATTCAAAAAAATTTGAAAAAGACACCGATGAACCAAAAAAAAAGTGAATTGACAAACCCAAACCTGGACCGGATGAGAACTAATGAATCGAAACGGATGCCGAATTGCGAACGGATGCCACGAATCACAAACGGACGCCGAGAAGGACACCTCCACAGATGCACGCAGAGGCTCTGATACCACTATTCGTCGGATCTTGTAGACGCACATACGCAAAGATAGTGCAATAATGAAATCTCACAAACACACATACAGAATAGAGAGAGACAAGAGACTCAACACAAGATTGGGTACAATCTCCCCCCACATACTCTAATGGACGAGCCTATCAGAGTCAAGGCAGTCCTGAGCGTTCGGTGCGTTCAGTTCGGTGCGCGTAAGGTGCGAGGACCGAATGGCATCCGAAGGTAAGGTGCGTAAGGTGCGTTGTTACAAATACACATATACCCATACAATATAGTATTTACATGTATTATGACATTTATACTACATATAAAGAAAGCACATGTTACAACTTACAAATAACAAATCTAATCTCTCTCTCTCTCTCTCTCTCTCTCTCTCTCTCTCTCTCTCTCTCTCTCTCTCTCTCTCTCTCTCTCTCTCTCTCTCTCTCTCTCTCTCTCTCTCTCTCTCTCTCTCTCTCTCTCTCTCTCTCTCTCTCTCTCTCTCTCAAGCCTCAATGTATCTCTCTCTCTCAAGTCTCAATGTATCTCTCTCTCTCTCAATGCATGTGCATGTGTGTCCACTGGCTATTAGCTCTCTCTCTCTCTCTCTCTCTCTCTCTCTCTCTCTCTCTCTCTCTCTCTCTCTCTCTCTCTCTCTCTCTCTCTCTCTCTCTCTCTCTCTCTCTCTCTCTCTCTCTCTCTCTCTCTCTCTCTCTCTCTCTCTCTCTCTCTCTCTCTCTCTCTCTCTCTCTCTCTCTCTCTCTCTCTCTCTCTCTCTCGATTTTGAAATCTGGTCAACAGCAAAGTGCCAAAGGCGAATGCTCAAAAGAATCAAAGTTTGAGGCTCATGAGATAGGATGAAGAGTCGACCTTCAAGGTTGAAGGCTATGCTCATTGCTCAGCTTCTCACACATGTTGAAATCGCTCAACCATGAAATTGGGAGGAGGAAACATCCGTTGGGAGCATATCTAAGTGTTTTATCACTTATTAATTTTGAAAGAATGTAACCGCGAACTTTACGAACCGAATGGAACCGGAAGCACCGAACTGGATGAATCCAAAAAACGTAAGGTGCATAGCACCGAATCTGCTATGATCAGAGTACATGTATTTATAGGTATTTTTCATTACTTCCTGAATAGAAGATACATGAAGGCGGCGCTTCGAAAAGCGTGCATTTACGAAAAATCTGCTTCATTTACAAATCGTCGCTTTCTAAGCAATCTACTATTTTTACAAAACCGTCATTTTCTAAGTGATCTACTATTTTTACAAAAAAATATATAAAATAATATCTGAATAAATATCTGAATAAATCCACGCGCGTTCACTCACTCATGATTCTTCACCTGCTAAATCAAAACACAATCACATTAAAAACCTTAAGACATTAAAATCCATTTAACATTCTATTATTCCATAAAGTATAACAAATAGAGTAAACTCATCATCTAGGACTACTTCAACCATGGTCCATGACACAATAAATAGCGCAAAGAAGATGCATTGACCCCCTAAAGACACCCATTAAAAGCTACCATGGAGAAAGATTGGGCACTTATATATACCATAAACAAGTCCTATATCAAACCTTCTGACTATTTTATGTGCAGCTCTTCATCTAAATCACCATGCAAAAAGGCTGTTTTAACATCCATTTGGAATAACTCCAACTCCAAGGCAGCTCTAGGAGCAAATAACACATGTCATGTGTCCATTTTAACCACCGGAGAAAAGACTTCTTGGAAATCAATGCCCTCTTTCTAGGCATATCCCTTAGCAACTAGCTTTGCCTTATACTTGGGCTTTCCATTCACAGTCTTGATTTTGTATACTCATTTGTTGGGAATGGCCTTCCTACCTTTGGACAACTCAACCAAGTCCCAATAATTATTTGCATGCAAGGCCTTTATCTTTTCGCGCATGGCTAACTCCCACTTCTTCTTGTGCTCACATAGTTTTGCCTCTTTATAGTGAAAGGCTCATCCTCATCCGATAACATAATATAATTTATAGATTGGTCTTGTTAAAGGGCTGTTGTACATAATCGATGCGATACCAAACGATGCCATTCAGTTCTTTCAGTGAGTTGTCACAAGGTAAAATTTTTTCAGGCCGGTAGTTAACTAGGGATCGGTGCCAAACATGAAACTTCACACTCAGACAGCTTCCGAGTTGCTTTCGCTTCAGCCTTCAGCCCTCTTGTGACTTGAGCCCATAGCTTCATCTTTTGCGCTTGCATCAGCCCCATTGCTTCAACCCCATTTCTTCATCCTTTCAAACTTGCATCAGCCCATAAGGTTCAGCCCATTGAACATTCAACATTGCATAAGCCTATTATCCCAAGTTTAGCCCTCGGCCCACTCTTGATTTCTTCACCTTGAGTCTTGAAATTTCAAGGTCATCCCATTGCATCATCTAGAATCACTTTTCCTTGAATTTCATCATGCCTCGAACTCCATCCGCTCTATGGGATGTCCACACTATCAATCACTCGTTGCTATGTAATCCAAATAGCTCCGATTCAGGCACATGCAAGTGGACATCCAAATACTGCGTGAAAACTTCTTGCACTACCACCACTAGACTTATTAGCCAAGTGTTTTGCTTAGGCGGATGTCACATAATCCTAATAGGAAGTGGATGAACCATACCTTAAGAGAGAGGATTAAAAAGTAATCCTCGACCATGGCTTTTAAGGCAAGTGGTTAGCCCATCATACTCCTAGTTAAGAGGTTGTGAGTTCGATTCTCAACATTGGTATCAAAGCCTAGTTGAGGAACTTGGGAAACATGGAGGTTGGAATCCTCAATAGTGGGCACTTGGGAAGCACTTGACTGCAAATGAGTCTGAAACTAGATAAGAATGAGGGCACATGGGCATTTGGACACCAATAGAGGGTTGGATAGATCCAAAATAGGTCCACATGCTTGAATTTGAGGCTAGTGAAAGTGCTCAATCATGGAAAAAGGACCTACCAAGGTAGACAGGAGGTCCGCAAGTGAGCGTTGAGGACTATGCTCAATCTAAGGGGGAAAGAATGTCACATGATCCTAATAGGAGGTGGATGAACCATACCTTACGAGAGAAGATTAGGGAGTAATCATCAACCATGGCTTTTAAGGCAAGTGGATAGCCCATCATACTCCTAGTTAGGAGGTTGGGAGCTCAATTCCCAATAGGGGAGGTGGTTTTGCAACATGTGCCAAGGTTCTAAACGAGGTTGTTGAGGCGGTTTGCGATGATAACAACCTCACGCGACAAGCTAGAGATGCTCATCATCGTTGATTTGGCAAGTGTAGAGGTAAACACCTTAGATGAAATGGATGCATCTGCTCCTCTTTTTTCTCAGGCGCCAGTCTTTTGAAGAGGTTCCCATGGCCAAGGGAGCAAGGTTTAGGCTAATCCCTAAGGGGAGCAAAAGGAGAAGAATCAAAAAAAGCCATTTTCACCACCAACTGCTGTGCTTTCCCTCTTTTATTTGAGAATAAAACTTCAAGCCAGGCAATAAAAGGTTAATTCCTTTCCTTCTTCCTATGGGATTTACCCTTTCCTCTAATCTCCCTCCGCTCATGACTCTATGATAAAGTGCAGCACCCTTCCCGAGCGCCCACATAGGGATGCAGGCAATGCCTCCTGCTTCCCCTTTCTTTTCCAATCCAGCTTCCAACAAAAATATACAAAAAGGATGGCTACTCCCATGCACCTCCCTTCTAAGAGTCCCTGCTCATCATCCATCTGCCACCTCATTGGGGGTTCCTCCCTCTCCTCCTATAGTAAGATGGGAGATTCCAGTCATGAAGACAACAGGTGAAGATGAATGGTGCTTGTTACCAGCCCATACCTCCATAGAAACTCAAAGGGTAACGTGGGACATACCTATGAATTCCACCACTGGCTTGCGTGTGCTCCCCTTGTCTTCTTCTCCTTTTGGTGGCATCCCATACCACCCCATACAAGAGGATGGAAGACATGTCAAGCTTAGCCATCACAGCTCCACGAGCTCTAATGGTTTTGAGCACGTCATCTTGGATTTTTCCTCCATACGAGTAGAGAGCTTCTCTGATAGCAATCTTAGAACCTCCACTATCCTCTTGGCTGCACAAGTCAAGACACAAGCCAAATTCACAAACAAATAGAAGGGACGACATCAAAATCGCCTCCCAACCATAGAGCCTAGGCCCTATACGGGCTCACGCCATAGTACAAAAAAATCACGATTTTTTTATAAAATAGAAATCGTTTAAATCTCTAAATGATTAAAACGATTTATTCGCGATTTTTATTTTTTTCAGATTTTTTTTTTCCCCCCTCTATTTTGAGATATTATCATGTATTTTATCCATATGACATGCATCATATATAAAGTTTATGATATATATGTATATACTAGAGAGTTTTATATGTGTATATACAAAAACTTCCAAAAAAAAAAAATCATAAAAATTGCAAAAAAATAAAAATCGCAATTTTTATTTTTAACCCTAGCGATTAAAACGTTTAATTCGTATAAATCGCGATTTTTATTCGCGATTTAAACCTCTCATTTTGTACTATGGCTCACGCCCAAGCCTGGGAGTCTGCAGCATGCGACGGGCAGCCACCTCAAGAGGACTGGTTTTGTGCACATCATCTTGTTTTGTGCACGTCATCTTGGCTTTTTCCTCCATACGAATAGAGAGCTTCTCTAATAGCAATGTTAGAACCTCCACTATCCTCTTGGTTGGACAACTCCAAACACAAGCCAAATTCACAAACAAATAGAAGGGAGGACATCAAAATCGCCTCCCAACCATAGAGCCTATACGGGCTCACGTCGAGCTTGCGAGTCTGCAGCATGCGACGGGCAGCCACCTCAAGAGGACTGGTGTCCCACACCATCAATCCCCCACCAGAACGGGTGACGAGGCTCTACCATGCGAGGCCAAGAGTCCACTCTTGACAAACGCCAAGAATGCCAAATGAGAGGTCTTGAGTCCTATTTATAGTACTCAAGTGAAATGAGCCAGTTCACACTAAACTGACAGGCCCCAGTACACACTAGTCACTAGTCGGACACCTCTTGGGAAGGACAATAGCTGCAAACCCCAATCTAGATGTCCTAGAAGGGTGGAGACGTAACACCTACCTAGCATATTCTCCTAGTGTCATATTAGGAGGCGTCCATGGGACAACCTTCCACTAGTGACCCCACTTGCAGGTTTACAAGATAAATACAAATAAGTCTGGGAAATGATCAAAAATTGTCCCATTCAGGAAAATGGTAAAGGATATGCTCAAAAATTTTTAATACATAATAGATAGAGCCAAATAAGAGCTATCCAACTGTATATAACACTTGGGTATTTGGTAACAAAATCATGATCAAAAGCCAAACCCTAATTTTAGTCTTAGTGTGAAAAGCATGTTTTAACTTTGAAAAGCACCTAACCCTTGTCAAAATCTTTAGAAACTTGTAGATCGTAGGTATACAATAAACCACTTGGCACCAGAAAAGTGCAAGAAAAGCCCAAATTAAGGCTCCCCATGAATTATGGCACAACTCTTGGTGGATTTTTCAAAACTAGCCATTTGAAGCTTTTTAGGGCAGATTTCATGTCTATATAAGGACCTTATGATGGGACCATCGATCTTCTCATGAGCTAGGCTTGGAGATGAAGGTCCCTTCAACTTAGAGAAGGTGGAGTTTCTTCATCATCTTCAAGGTGTGTAGCAAATTATATCTATTTGGAGGAGATCATACTTCAGCCCTGGAGGTTTTGGAGTTATTGAACAGCTTGTACATCATGTCATATTCCTATGCTATGTTGCAAGTTCAATTATGCAATGTATATTTGAAGCTTTGCTCCTTACATCTCTCAAGTGTTGCTTTCTCTTTATAATGTCTCTAAGATCCTTACATCTCTCTCATGCATGGCTTTCTCTTCATGATATCTCTATTTTCTCTTCGTCTCTATATACAACAATTGGTATTAGAGCAGGAAAATTCAGAGTACTCTTCTACTATGAGTGGATCTTGTAACTGCTCCTTGAAGTTAATCACTCAGCCATACATGGGAGTTGGCATCTATATCTTGGTGGTCATGGAGGAAGACTTATGTGAGAAAGGAGGGATTTTATCTTCTCCACAAAGAAACATACAGGATCAATGTGTGATGGAACTATAACACCTTGTGGTGTATGTGTGTGTGTATGTACAATAGTTGTAGATGAGAGCATACAACCTTGATTTGAAAAGGATTGGCCAACCTTAATAGTATTGGAATTTTATTCAAATCTATATCCTCAATAATAACATAGCGTCTTATTTTTGTTTCTATCCTTCCAAGTACCACTTGGTTGAGAAGAGTGGGGGATGTGTGAGTTCTCTTTCTGATGTGCCTTGGGAGGGAGCTCTTCATCTCAAAGGTCCTTGTGAGTGGAGGTGGATACTTTGCATGATATGTGAAAAGGTACCTAAAACAAATAACTATACCTCGCATATTCTCCCAGACTCCAGTGTCAGGTTAGGAGGGGATTGTTTTAAAAAAAAAAAGATGTGGCGACCTTCAATTAGGGACCCAACATGCACATTTATAAGATAAATAGAAATAAGTCTTGGAAATGGTAAGAAATCGCCCCATTTCTAGGAAATAGGAAAAATTATGGCATAATGTGATAGAGATCAATGAGAGCTATCCAACAATATATAACACTTGCATATTTGGTACCAAAATCATGATCAAAAGCCGAACCCTAATTTTAGGTTTTAGTGTGAAAAGCATGTTTTAACTTTGAAAAGCACTTAACACTTGTCAAAATCTGAAGAAACTTGTAGAGCGGTTCATTCGATTTGTTGCGGTGCGGTGCGTTTTCAGCTTCCGGTTCGTTGTTACAAGACCACGAAATTCGTTAATTTGCTAAGTGATGAAGTAGCTTCACTTATTGCTCTTTTGCCCTATCGAGCGACTTCCGACGAATAGAGATTCTCCTTGTGCTCACTCTTCACTACTCAGCCTCAGCCTTGGCCCTTAGCAAGTCAGCCCCCCTCCTTCCCCCCGACTTCATACACCGGTGACCTCACTGCCTCAGCGATTCAGCCCTCAGCCCCACGAGTAAGGACACACATAGTGACCACTGACATCAGACCCACCCGAGATCGAGAGATAAAAGAGAGAGAGAGAGAGAGAGAGAGAGAGAGAGAAAGTTATAACTTATATGTGACACCATGCCTCGTGGAATTTCACCATTATGGGGTATTCATACCACTCATAATGAGTTAGTGAATAATACTTCATCCGTTTCTGGTACAAGGAGATGAGCATGTAAGTATTGTGGCAAGCAATTTTCTACCACGACTACACGTCTTATTCGACATGTAACAGGATTAAGAGGATCAAGCATTAGTGGGTGCACAGAAGTTCCACAAGACATTGCAGAGATTGTGTGCAAAGAGCATAAACTTTCTCAAGATGTTGCAATGGCTCGTCGTCGTGAGTTTCTTGCAACTTCTCAGGATATATTAGAGGAAGTTGAAGAGATAGGACAAAGGGCTAGCACATTGAAAAGTCGCACCTCTTCTCTACGTGATGAGAATGAAGGTTCTAATCCATTGGATGAACATTCATCTCAAAGATTTGAAGCATCACATTCCTCTCTTCATTCCACTTATTTATCCACTGGCTTGGAGAAGCAATGCCAGAGAGTAGCTGATATAGAGATAAAGCGTTGCATACTTGAGTGCAACATTCCCTTCAATGTTGTTCGCACAGATGCATGGAAGAGAATGGTAAAAGCAATAGCTCAAGCAGGCCCTGTTGATGATTGGCATGGAGTTGATTATAAGAGGTTGCGTACCTCCATGCTCATAGAAGAAGAAAAGAGGATTGAGAATCTTCTAGAGCCCATTAAGTTGGGGTGGCAAACATATGGATGCTCCACTCTATCCGATGGATGGAGTGACATTCGACATCGTCATATCATAGACATAATGGTCTCTAGTTGTTTGGGAACTTATTTTCTTGACGCAATTGATTGTAGTCGTGCTGGCACACGCATCACTGGAGAGTTTATATTTGAGCACATTAAAGCTTCCATTGAGGAAATTGGTGTGCAAAATGTTGTACAAGTTGTCACCGATAATGCCTCAAATTGTAAGAGAATGGGAGAGTTGGTAGCGGCTGAGTTTCCTAGCATTGTGTGGAGTCCATGTGTTGCATATTGCTTAGATTTGTTGATCGAAGATATAGGGAAGCTCCCTTGGCTATCTCCTGTGGTCAGTGATGCAAAAAAGGTGATTTCTTTCATACATAAGAATCACCAAGCATTAGCTATTTTTCGAGCTTATAGTGAGAAAGAGTTGATTCGTCCAGCAGAGACCCGATTTGGCTATGTCTACCATGTCTTTGCCAAACTACATGTATGCATGGATGCATTACGCATGACGGTTGTAGACCCTTGATGGAAGAGCATGTCAAAAGAACACACAGAGAGAGCAAATTTTGTGCAACGAAAGATATTCGACATGGATTTTTGGGCAGAGATAGAGCGCATTATGCCTATCTTGCGAACGATTCATATAGTTCTATGATTTGCCGATATAGAGGGTTCTACACTTTGCCTTTTGTATCATATGTACACACGAATGCAGGTGGCTATTTCATCTGTGACTACTCTATCAACTTCAGGTACATTTGAATTCTAATTTCTTAATTAATAATTATTTGTGACTACATTGATGAATGTATAATTGGTTCTTGTTTTTATAATTTTTAATGTAGAGTACGTGATGTAAGGAGCTAGTGGAGTTGCGATGGAAGTTCTTATCGCGACCAATTCATAGTTTTGCAACACTTTTACACCCTTACTTTAAGGGTCCACGTCTATGGTGACAGCCTCACATACGACATATGAAGGTCTTATTCATGGACCCCATTATGATTCCTGAATCAACAGGTGACATTTGATAGTGATTTTTCAGCCTGTATGAGCAATGTTGGTATTGCCTATGCTAAATCCACCTCATTGAGGTCAAACGTCACAGCTCAACCTATTGAGTGGTGGAATCATTATGGTAATGGTCACCCTTCCATTGCACCATATGCGCTCAAAGTCTTGTCATAGGTATACCATATATTGAACCTTGATTTATCATTTGTGATTTATTACATAATTATAATCCAATGTCCATGGATAATTATGTTTAATGATCAATGATAAATGTAGGATTGCTCTTCTAGCCCATGTGAGCGGAATTGGAGTGCATTCTCCTTGGTGCACACCAAGCTCCACAATCGTTTGAGTGTGTGCATCGTGTGGTCTTTTGTAAGGCCAATTTACGACTATTAGGTACATTACCATCTCTTAAAGGTCCAAAGCATGTAATAATATTGATAATTATAATTTGTGTAAATATTTCTTGAATCTTAACTAATTTTAATGTGATGAATGAATCATAATAAATTACAATATTCTTCAACTTTATTGCTTTTTTTTTTCAGACTTCACCTATTGATTTTGAGAGTGCTTTCACATAAGAGGAAACTTGCATAGAGGCATCCATTCATGATGAGCAGGATCAGATTTACAGGATGCTTCATGCAGAGCTTGAAAGCATCGATAGGAGGGTTACGAGAGCGCACTCACGTGCTACTACCAGGCCACCTGAGGAGAAGGCCCATCTAAGAGTGTGGCACCAATTTATACCAGGAGACGCAAGATGCGTCCTCGACGCAGAGGCAAGCCCATTGTCTTAGAAGAGAGAGGACATTGTAAAGGATGCGCCAGAGGTTCATGAGTTTGCAGAGATGGTTCCTACTGTGGAACCAGAGTATGATGATGAAGGGAATGTCATTCCTAGAGATGATATTTCTCTTTCATCATCTGAGGATTCCTTCGGCATAGATGATCTAGAGTAGATATAGACTCATGAGTCTTGCCCATTGCTCACTATGATATATATATATATATATATATGACATTACATATGATGATTCAGACTTTTTGGAAGATGTTTATCTTACCATGTATGATCACTAATGTCAGAGTACAATGTATCATGTTACTTTTTGGATTCATACTTTTTGACATTGGACACTAGATAGTATGGAGGTCACATACTCAGTTTTGATGTATCCAAATTCCAGTATATATGTATGTTTCTGACTTTATATTTATGATTTATCAGGGTTCAGAATTTTCTTCCTCGATTATAGTGTTTTATGCCACATGGTTCATCAATGGTTGTAACTTGTAATTTGTTATTTGTAGGTTTTAACATGCAAAATATATATGTAATTTGTAGGTTTTAACATGCAAAATATATATGTAATTTGTTATGTGTATACTATATTTGAGATTCTTATCAGCATATGTGTATTCATAGTTTTTTCATACTTCAACCATACGGCAAACGCATACGGGTATGGAAGTATGGAAAAAGTATGGTTGAAAATACCATACGTGACCATACGTGATAAAAAATTAGAGGTGGGAAAAATTTAGAAATAGGTGTTATAGGATTAATGCAATATGCAACATCATATAAAAATCAGATTTCCGGCTTATAATACGCATTGAATTAAGACTCAAGGTTAATTAAAATGGCAAAATTCGCATCTATAAGTGAGTTTTTCTTCAATTCAATCATACTTCGAGGATTGGAGTATGGAAAAAGTACGGAAAAGTATGAAAAAGGCAGAAGTATGATAAGTGGGCATGCCCAATCCCACGGGTGGGAAAAAAATTATGTGTGTATTTGTAATGATGCACCTTACGCACCTTACCTTCGGATCCCATTCGGTCCTCACACCTTACGCGCACCCAACTGAACGCACCGGAGTCCGAACTACCTTGATTTGGAGGAGATCATACTTTAGCCTTGGAGGTTTTGGAGTTATTGGACAGCTTGTACATCATGCCATATTTCTATGCTATCTTGTAACTTCAATTAATGTAATGTTTATATTTGGAGCTTTGCTCCTTACATCTCTCCCATGCGTTGCTTTATCTTCATGATGTCTCTGTTTTCTATGTCTCTATATCTATTGTGTCCTAAAAATCAACATTGTTGATGGTTCAAAATGAGTGATAGAGGATCAAGATTCAAGAAGAGAAAAAGAGAGCTAGGTGCGGAAGTTTTTAATTTAAAATCTAATGCTCTTTGAGCAATCTTGCTTGCTCAATGTGTGTGGACTGATCTTGTACATACACAAAAACCTGCTGAACCTTCTCAAGAATCAGCTGTACCTGCTCTGATATCGAAGTTTTAGCCCAAGATACAAGATAGATGCAAGAGAAATTGGAATACACACACCATGAGAGCATACACTAACTTGTAACTAATGAATCAAAAGATTATAATAACAACTCCAAAAAATTACAAGAGTAGCTATGTACAAAGATATAATGAAACTCAAATTGCAAAACTCTCACTAATACTAGTCAAAGAGAGCCTTCAAGGTAGGTGATGTAACAGACCATGGATGAGGAGGCTATGGGTGAAAAGGACATGGCTGAGATATAGCTGCCCAGCCCAAAGTCCTTCAAGTATGGCTGAAAGCAAAGCTGTACATACACAGCTTCACACATAAATACATGTAGGCTTCCAAGGACAAGCAAACAATAGGCTCTGAAATTCACCTTATATAGGCTTATGAAAACTCCAAGTAGTAATGGCTCTTTCAAAGACCACCTACAGGCTGCACACCCTCCTCCAAAGGTAGTTAGGGCTGCTCCTCCCCCAAGAGCACACATGAGGCAAGAGAGCCCTCCAGGATTTGATGATTTGAGCACATGATGGCCACTGTTTCTATAAGCAAGAAAAAGGGATAGTTTTTGCATAAAAATCAGCTTTTTCCAACTGTCTTTTTTAGATAATTTAGCTTTATGGCTGATCATAAGTTTTTTAATTAGCTTTTCATTGACCTTTTATTTTTGCAGCTGACCATAGGTGCTTTTGACGCTTTGACCTGATTTTCCTTGACCTTCTAATGTTGACTGATGTTGACTTTGACTTAAAGGGCAGAAATTTGGGTTTGCCTTCACATGGTCGTAGTGAGCTTGGATAGGGTCATGATGGGTATCATCAGAAAGTTCTCAACGTCTTTGAGTATATAGTTTTCCTAAATTGAAACTACACAAAAACTTAATTTTGGTACACACAATATATATACCAAAAATGTATATGCAAAATAATGTACAAATTATATGAATTGAATTTATCTTCTACACCTTTTACATAAAATCTGTTAGGAACACAGAGGATACAATAATAAGTAAATTAAAACTAAAGGATGAAAACACTTGGAATGGATGCTCAATCCTTTTAAATCTCTTCAAAACACTTTTTAAAGAAAAATATGCACCTCAAATCAAGGGAATAGAAATCCTTTTAAAATGAACACATGCTTAAATCAGCCACAAACACGATAATCAAAGTCAAGCTGTCTAATACAGTCTAGGCTCTAATGCCTGAAATTTGAGTCAAGTAATATAAATCATATAAAGCAATCGTCTCAATTAAGGCAACACAAAATGTACAATGGATTCACACTAGACGGCAGCAGCAGCCAATTTACATCAGCATTCTACGTCGCCATTGTTCATTGGTAGCTCCAAAAAAAGAGATGTTCCAGGCCAACATAATTTTGTGGCCACTTCACCCCCTCAGAACAAAATCGAGCAGGGTGGAACTTGTGACATCATGGCAGCGATGACTGCCCTTGGAAATCAAAGGGGTTGGGAGTTCCATAGTAACAACCAACATAAATAGAACAAATACACACAACATTTTTCCTATACCAGAAACACGGCATAGATATGCAAAATATCTTTCTTGCTACAAAAATGTAAAGCTTTGCAAAAAACAGTAGACTATCAAAACAATATGAAAAATCATATACCATATACCAAAATAAGAAATACCCAGTTTTAAAACAATAATGGCCTGAACTATATGCAGTCTTTGATGAAAGGCTCCCTACATCAATTCTCCTTTATGAAGTCACGGATTGACTTTCAGAACCATTAATTAGTGGCAAGCAGGCATGACGAACCCTTATGATCTTCTACAGTAAAAAAGCTTAAAAGAAAATAATTGCTTTCGTATCACATAGCAACGTCATTACCAAAACTTGATTTCACCTAGTAATCATGTCGCTGAAATGTATTAATATCGAGTCATTCATGGTGAAACTTTTCTACATAAATGGAGAAATACTCTGCACTACAAAAGATTATTTACAACTACTGAAACCTACTCAAGCATATGGATAACATATTATGTATTTCAGAGATTAGTATGGCTTGTAATAAACACTCAAGTGTGTACCTGCTGACGTTTATCAGCATCAGCAAAGTCAATTGTAACTGTGCATGGTGGCGCCAAGGCTCCACGAAGGAAGTTCTGCACCATCCAATACACAAGTATAATCAAAGAGCAAGCATATTAAGAAAGCAATCGCAGCAATGATGAAGGTTCAGTTTTTAATGCCACCAACTCAAAAGATAAAACTTGTCATTTCTAGCAGTATAACAATACAGGAATCAAATATAAATTCATGTTGAGCAGGTCCGGAGGCTGATGACCATAGTGTCCAAGGGATATAAACTTCAAAGAGAGAGAGAGAGAGAGAGAGAGAGAGAGAAGTGGCAACGAAACGAGTGTGTGTGGTAGTGGCTCTTCCATTGGGTGAAAGGGAAAACCGGGAAAAAGAGGAGAATGTGTCCTTTAGTGAGGCATTTCAAGGATGGAATTTATGAATACAATATCTGGGCAAATCTGTGTATGAAGGATGACAATATTTGGGCCTTAAAACAAACTCATTATCACACAAACCACCCATCAAAGGCCATCCAAATATTGTGTCAGCAGGAACCGTTTGAGTTTGGTTAGAATATGTCTCTGTTGCAGCTCTCAAGATCCTCAAGGTCAAAACAAGAACATTCACATACAAATAAGGAAATAACACGTGCAGAGAAGTACTTTAAAATGCACTCCACATCCAGTTGCGTATAGCTTTAGTTCACAACAAAGAACTCCAGGTGAGATTTACATATCACCAAATTAGGAGCAGAAAATACAGGTGTGCATCACTGATTCACATTTGCATTGGGAAAGGATTGAGGAAGGTAACTCCACCTTAGGGAGCAGAAGATTGGCTGCAAGCCTTTCCCCGTCTTCTTTTGGGAGAGAGTCTAGTATGGAGAAGTTTTTTCAGTACAAGCACCAGGAATGGAAGAATAACAACTCACACAATAGCAATAAGTCTTCTCTGTCCATTCTATTGGCCCCAAACTCTAGATCAACTTAGTTCATTTAACCTTTCTTGAGTGTTACTCCAAGCAGCAAGTACTCAGGTTTGTTTATGAATAAGCTTCTTGGTTTCAGCTCCTTAGTAAGGCTGCACTAATGAAAATGCCTGGAGATCTTAGTGGTTTCAGACATCAAACTCTAGCCCTCATACCTGAGATCCACTCTAAAAAAATTCTTGTGGGACAAAGAAAAGGGGGGAAAGAAAAAGAACGTTGTGTTGACATCAGTGAAAGATTTGCCTGTGAGACAAAACATACAACCATGTGGGTGTCTATTAATCACCAGAAGTAAATAAATGTGAAAAACTGAGAGTGAAAGATAAAGTGTGGGATAGTGATGTGTAAAAAACTGATATAATGCCACAAAAGATTATAAAACACAATCATGAATGACACCCCCATCCTGTGTAATCATGCAGCTGAAATGCATGGAGAATGCCCCTGCAGTAGATTATATCCTCTTAGCTTCAGATTTACGCGCATTGAATACCATTCTGCAAGCTTTGTGAGCCATGGATCATGTGGTTTGTCCTCTAGATAGCTGCGTTCTGCTGACTGTGAACTTTGAGTCCAGGCACATTGGCCTCCGTCCCTCTGCCTCTAGCGCAGGTCCTAGCTCTTTAGGCAAATCCATCCCAACTCTTCTGCCCATACTTAAATAACCTGTGATCCTCCCCTGTGGATATACTTTCTATAACAGGTCATCTTTGTATCTCTGAAGCTCCATTATCTTCCAGGTACACTACAATAAGATGTTAATAGTAGCACAGATATGAAGGGAAAGGTACCTAGAATGTTCACATATCGACCTTTAATTTCTGCATATCCTAGACGTTTGCTTATGAAGTGCTCACACGTTTACCTCTGCTCAATATAATCTGAATATGCTCCTATCCAGTAATACTGTACTCTCACCTCACTCAATCTCAAGCTGATATGAGCAAACTCAAGCTGTTGAATGGCCATACCCTAGGCATTCAATGAACTCAAGTCAAGGACATGCATAAAGTGCTCTCAATTGTGCTGCATTCCACTGAACAAGTGAAAGTGACACCAAGGATGCATCAAAGATATACCAGAAAGGTGAGAAGTCAACAATATTCGAACTGTGTTCAACAAACAGACTCATGATCCAAGATCCAACATCCCCCAATTCCACCAAAAAAGAATTCTCGACATCTACGCTTAAGCCTAATCGTGCTAAAGTTTACTGTTAGGTATTAGTGCTAAAGTTCACGGTTAGGTATTAGGGCAAAACCAATAGGCTTAAGCTAATACTGATAAGTACATGTTTTCTAACATGCAAAACCAATAGGGCACTAGTTTAGAAGTTAGGGAATTGTGCTTAGCTTACTCTAATGCGCTAAAGGTTAAGCTAATACCGTAAAGGGAATCGTGCTAAAGTTACCAGTTAGGGAATCATGCTAAAGTTTATCGAGTTGTAAATGTTTTCTTTAGCGCAAACTGTTTACTGTAATGGTATTAGCATAGGACCTTTTTTGGGTGTCAAAGAAAACGCTTAAGCAAAGCAAGACCATTAAGGCTTAAGCATAAGCCTTAATGATATTAGCTTAAGCAAGACCTTAATGGTAATAGCTTAAGCCTTAATGATATTACCTTAAGCAAGACCTTAATGGTAATAGCTTAGGCCTAATACCTTTATGGCATACTGAATGGCGCAAGCAGTTGTGAGATAGGAACGAAGGCAGCTTATGCATCATCTAACCCTTTTGAAGATTGTTGTCATCCATCTTGTTTTCATTAAACTAAGATTTATTCAGAGAACTACTAGATACGTGTAAGGTACGAAGTGACAACTACTATGAATTGGTGTCAAAGCTAGCTCCTTAGCGCATCCATCGACAATCTAGTCACCTATGTAATGGACAAGCTTCCCATGGTCCACAAAGATGTAGTCCAAGAATAGGCTCGAATTTCGGCGAGCTTGTTGGGTTTCAACCATCTTCTGTTTGTTTTGTTAGGGAATCATGCTAAAGTTTATTGAGTTGTAAATGTTTTCTTTAGCGCAAACTGTTTACTGTAATGGTATTAGCATAGCACCTTTTTTGGGTGTTAAAGAAAATGCTTAAGCAAAACAAGACCATTAAGGCTTAAGCATAAGCCTTAATGATATTAGCTTAAGCAAGACCTTAATGGTAATAGCTTAAGCTTTTATGGTAATGATCGTCACCCACAAAATGTCAATCAAAAGGACTAGTCGAATCCGAGAAACTAGTTAGTGGTGTGAAGATCTTCGCTATACTAGGAATCATGCGCATGCACACACACACACACATACACGCATACACAAACACATATGCAAGCAAGCCTCATGAATGGACAAGACACAAAAGCTCCCAAAAAACTCACACTTGATAAGAAAACAAAATGAACAAGAGGTGGTACTAAAAATAGGTCACAAACGTTCATTTGGAGTCAGATTCGAGAGGAAAAAATCCTACAAAATCTTGGAAGGTTAGAGAATTACTCTCAAGCTCGAGGACTCCCCGGCTTGCACAAATATGGAGTAAATTACAAGAAAAAGCTTCTCGACATCTTTCTAAAGGTGGGTAGTTTTGAAAATTTTGTCATTCCCATTACCCTGTTACTTTGCTTGAGTGGATGCACAATTCTTCTTGCTTTAACTTTTCACAACTCTGACCACCTTCTCTCTCTTTGATCTTCAAAATGATCGTAAAAAATGATTTCAATGAGTCTCTATCTCCAACACTTCCCCTCTCTTAGAGTCTATCGTACTTGACAAATGATCTAGATTTTGCAGGTGGGTTGGTCGGAGGAAAGCGTGGGCATTGAAGCTCATTAGGATTGTCAAGTTCCTGCAGAACGAGATTTACAAACATTGCAAGTGATATTTCTTGTTTTTTTTTGAAAGGCGAGGGGTATATGTGTGTGTGTGTGTGTGTGTGTGTGTGTGTGTGTGTGTGTGTGTGTGTGTGTGTGTGTGTGTGTGTATATATACATACTTTGTATGTAAAAAAATAAAATTCTCTTCCGGTGGATAAAATTCCCGAATTTAATTTTCGGTCTGAACATACTAAACAAATTCAAATAATTCGCGAATTATTTCTCACAAATTAAATCGTTCATTTGTACTATGACTGGCGTACTACTTAGTGCAGTGCATGTGCGAGAAAGAAATAAAAGGTTCCTATGCACCTCCTTGCATAGTACAAAGGTGAGATTTAAATTTAGATTCAAATGGTTTAAATTGTAGATACTTTAAGAAATAAAAATAAAAGTTGAGGTGTTCATTCATCATGAGCAATTTTTATCTTATTTTGTACTTTCTTATTCATCATGGCATGTAAAAGCAATAACATTACCATAATTAAGAAATCCTCAATAAAAGAGCTTACATTCCCCCATAAATACAAAGTTACCCTGAACTAATGCAACTTGGATAGTATTATGAGATCTATCTTGATCTTCTTGACACTTAAACCACAACACATGAAACCTAGATCACTCTATCCATAAGTCAAATACACCAAGGTTTTTGGACTTGGTGATGAATGTCATGCATGAAATACAAAGTGGGATTTCTAAGGCATTTTTTATTGACCTTTCTTTTACTCTCCAAGGCATCTTCCATTGACCTCTACATACTACAACTTTGTTTAATTAGACAAAACAAAACATAAAAATTATAATTTATTATAAAAATTAAAAAACACACACACACACACACAAAAACAAAATTTGAACAAGACTTCCAAAGAAAAAAAAAAGGGGGGGGGGGGGGGGGCTGGGGAACGTTTTTTATGCATTGAAATCATTACTAGATACTTAAATCACAATTGAGATTTTTATGATTTTTTAAAAATAAAAATTGTATGCTTTCTTTAACTAAACGACCTTGTAGGATGACCCTATGTATGCATATTGTATAATGCAAAAGAACAAAATGATAAAATGAAAAGAGATCTAGAGAATGGTACCTGAGGACGTTGTAGTTGACTTTGACCTGATAAAAGGCTCCATGTGGTATAGAGCTTGAGTGCAAAGGCCATGTGACTTGGAAGACATTTACACACAATAAATATTCGATCTATTGCACAATGGTGGTGCATCTTGATAATCTTCAATAACAACCATGAACTTTGTTAGTGTATTTATGATATGAAAATTGGACACATAAAACATCAATTGTAGACGCTTGAGTCCAGTCTTTGGGAGTTCTTCTAGGATAATTTCATATCAAGCACGCTCTTTTTGCACCTCGGATGCTTATGGTTCCATCCACAATAGCTGAATCTTGTGATATGAATCCTGTGCTATCAACATGAATAAAATTCTTTCCACTGACACCTTGACTTATATCATTCGCAACCAAATAAAAGTTTATCTCTGCAAAGATTATTGATCACCTACAAAGAAACTGTAGTAACAAAAATCAGTATACAAGTAATTGATGATCTCATATCATAATATATCACTCTTGTGCATGGGATATCACAACAGAGTCTGATGCAAGGCCATGTAATGTGGCCCTAATTGGATGCATATTTGAAGTGCAAATGATTTTAGAATGTGTGCAAGAGACAAGGTTGTGCGATGAGCACATAGATCCTGCATGAAGACTCTAGTCCTCCTCTACTACGACTTTGTCAGAGATGATAGAGAATTATTTCCGAATGTGACCTTTAATGTGGATGAATGTGGCTTAGCAACCCATACATGGTTCTGATTGAACATGTCTTCGAGTGAAGGGTGGATTTGCCTCGGGTTTCCACTTCATAGTTTGCTTCTATATTGGAGCCACCATGTGCTGATGTGGTCTGTGTCTTGATTGAACTTTGGAAGCCTCGGGAACTTGAGGTCTAGATTAGGTGTTTTTTTTGTATTTTGGGCCTCCAAAGTATGAGCTCCTTCTTTGACAAAAACCTAGGCCTTAAGCATGGCAATTTACTTGATGTGCTCAGAGATATGCAATGCTTGATAGTGGGTGTGAAACCTTTCTTTTGATGACTTTGAGCTGCAATCTTCTTGGGTCTCCAAATGTATTTGAAGCCATATGATGAATGTATATAGGATTTTGGGATCCAAAGTTGCACTGTGTGTATAGGTTTCTTTGCACGTTTCATTTTGTGCTTTTCTTCGTACTCATTGATGGCGAGGTTTAGATTGCTTCATATATCTAACTTGGTTGTGCCCTTCATGCATGTGTGTAGCTTTGTGCCTCTTAAGAACCCCAAATTGGAGCTTGACCATTTTGTACTTTGAGTGGTTTAGGAATCTACATTTGCTTGATGGAAGGACCTTCACATCAAAGTGCCCATGGAACCAATCTTGGCCTTCTGATGTGCGAAGCAATTCTTTGCTTATATGACCTTTACGATGGAGTATGTTGATGT
>MU260982.1:0-17500 GCA_020310875.1 Ceratopteris richardii
ATCTATCTATCTATCCATCTATCGATATATCTATCTATCTATCTATCTATCTATCTATCTATCTATGTACTATCTATCTATCTATCTATCTATCTATCTATCTATCTATCTATCTATCTATCTATCTATCTATCTATCTATCCATCTATCTATCCATCTATCTATCTATCTATCTATCTATCTATGTATCTATCTATCTATGTATCTATCTAACTCTCTATCTATCTATCTATCTGTCTATCTATCTATCTATCTATCTTTCTATCTATCTAGCTATCTATCTATCTATCTTTCTATCTGTCTATCTATCTATCTATCTATCTATCTATCTATCTATCTATCTATCTATCTATCTATCTATCTATCTATCTATCTATCTATCTATCTATCTATCTATCTATCTATCTATCTATTGTTGGAGAAACACTCACTAATTGGACATATATTTGAAGGTCAAAGTCTTAGGAAGAAAACCCCATGCCTATGTGAAGGGACAAATTCACAAAGTGTATTCATACTTGTAAAGTTAGTTCACTTTAGTTCTAGAAGTTTTTAAAAGTTCACGGGAATGAGAAAAGTCTATATAAGTTAGTTAGTATTAACTGACAGCGAAGAGAAGAAGAAGGAGGAAGACAATGAGAAAGTGAGAAGAACTCATTTTTGTATGACTGAGTATAGTCGGGCTTCTCTGAGTGAGAAAGCATTTGTAAAACTTCTGAGTTTTTTATAGTTATGAGAAGAAACTGAGTAAAGTTCTGTGTATGAGCCTCTCTCCATCATCTCCATGATTACCTACTGTGTGATGAGTTACAAAGATCAAGTTTTCCAAGCAACTCGATGCCTGGCATCGAATCTCTGCTGATAAGTCATATTTTCATTTATATTTTTCATTCAGTACTGAAGTGTTTGAAAAACATGATGTTGTTGGAGCAACTCGATGCCTGGCATCGAATTCCAGTTGATAAGTCATATTCTAAGTGTGCATGAAATCACCTATAATTCTGGTGTCCAAAAGATCAAGACTTTATGCGGGAATTCGATGCCCGGCATCGAATCCCTGCTGAAAAGTGGCCAAAAACATCCGAAGTCGATGCCCGGCATCGAATTCTCGTTGCAAGTCGATGCTAGGCATCGAATTCTAATTTTAAACAGGCGCTCTTACTAAAACAGGCAAGTTTTCCAGTTTGGAAGGTCATACATGGTCATCTTGTGAGGGCCATAACTTGAGTTCTAGAGCTCCGTTTGATGCATATGATAGCTAGTTGGAAGCTCCTACTCTTCTAGTTTCAGCCTATAAAGTTTCATCAAGAAATAATACTTGAGCTAGGAGAAATTAGCAAAATACTGAAGGTATGTCATTTCATGTTACTAGGAATTTCTGTAGAAGCAAAGTTCTCACTTTAGGCTATCATTTCTCAAAGTTTGGAGTGGCAATGAGTTAATGGTGACCATAGAGGTGTTCTAGTGTCACCTTAATTCATTTCTTGTGGTGTTTCATACATCAACAAGTGTATCAGAGCAGAAAGATTCTCGAGAGCAGAAGGCGACAAAGGTACGAGAAGTTTTGTAAAGTTTTCCATTAAAGTTTGAAAGGTGAAGCATTTGAAGACACAAGGCATCAAAAGGTTACTTCAAAAGTATCCTCATACACAAAGAACTTCAAAAGGTATTATCCTTTATCCTTTAAGCTCACAGGTTGCAGCAGAAGGAAAGAACTATGGCAGATCATATCTCCATTGACAAACTGGACAGAGATAATTACCCCGCATGGGTAATGAGAATGGAAGCCTTACTTATGAGTAAGGATCTCATGGTATATGTTACAGGTGAAGAAGAGAAGCCAGTATTTGAAGATGAAAGCCGACCAAAGAAAGAGGAACTTGATGCTTTAAAGCATTGGCAGAAGAAGGATGCAAGTGCAAAAGCCTACATCTACAATACAATCTCAGATCATTTGCTACCACACATCAGAGGATTGGAATCATCTGAAGATATATGGAATGCATTGGAGTATCATTTCCAAAGCACTACTAAAGCAAGGAAAGCAAGTCTATGGTCAGAGTTTACAACATTCAAGAAGAAGCCAAGTCAAACCATTAGTGATTATGTCACTAAGATGAAGGATCTAGCAGATAGTCTTGGATCCATAGATGAAGATGTTGAAGATCACAGATTGATTGCTCAACTACTTGCAGGCTTGAGAGGGGATGAAAGGTGGAAACCTTTTGTCTTATCAACAGAACTTTCATTAAATCATTATGTTCCAGATTTGAACCAGTTGCTTGGTTTGATGCTCACATATGAGCAAGACTTGAAGGGAGATGGAGATAAAGGTCAAAGTTCTGCAATGTACATGAAGAATAAGAAGAAAGGAGATAAAGGTAAAGCAAAGGATGAAGAGGAGTCTAGTTCTCAAGCTTATTATGCAAGAGGTAAAGGCACTGGCAGAGGAAGAGCAAGAGGTTTTGGAAGAGGAAGAGGTAATCAAAATAACAACAAAAAGGCTTGCTGGATCTGTGGATTGAGTAATCATTTGGCTCATGACTGTTGGCACAACCAACAAGGATCAACCCAGAATCAAAACAACAATAGCAGAGGCCGAGGTGGAAGATATCAAAGTAATTTTCAAAGAGGTAGACAAAGTCAAAGAGGAGGCTATGGTAGAGGTGGAGGAAGAAGTTGGGGACAGAATCAATCCTACAACACCACCTACTACAACTATGCAAATGACACACAGAATGAAAGTCATACATCATTGATGATGAATTCAATCAGCACATCAGACAAAGAAGATCTAAAGGTATTTTACATTGACTCTGGATGTTCTAATCATTTGTCAGGAAACATAGAATTGATGTCAGATTTGGAAAAAGGCATTTCTAGTCACACAGTTCAAACTGGTGATAATACAAGACATAGTGTACATTCAATTGGAAAAGTGAAATGCAAGAGTGGAGCAGATTTGCTAACCAATGTTTTGTATGTTCCTACAATACCTAAAAACTTGATTAGTGTGGGACAGATAGTTGAAAAAGGTTTCAAGTCAGGTTTACAAATGAAGGAGTATTTGTGGAAGATCCCGAGAATGGATATAATCAGATTGTCTCTGGTAAGAAAGAAGGTAGACTCTTTACTTTAAGAGTACAAGGGAACATTGGTCAAGCTTTGCTCACACATGGTGAAGCAGTGATTACAGAACTTGATCTCTGGCATAAGAGATTAGGTCATTTCAATGAAAGAGGAATTAAAGCTATGGTTGCTAATCAGTCTGTACTAGGATTACCAAATGTGCAAAGTCAACATATGGTTTATAAATGTGAAGCATGTCAAATGGGTAAAGCACACAGGTTACCATTTCAAAAGAAAGGTTTCAAACATGATGGAGTACTTGAGCTCATTCATACAGATGTATGGGGACCAACAAAAGAAGGATCTATCAGTGGCTCAAGGTATTATGTTCTTTTCATTGATGATGCTACAAGATGGATAACATTATATGTTTTGAAGGAAAGATCAGAAGTGTTTGGAGCTTTCAAGCATTTTCATGCATATGCAGAGAGAGTCACAGGTCAAAAGCTTAAAAGACTGAGGTCTGATGGAGGGGGAGAATATTTCTCCCAAGAGTTCAATGATTATCTTTGGAATGCAGGTATTAAGAGAGAAATAACTTGCAGGTATACACCACAACAAAATGGTGTAGCAGAAAGAAGGAACAGGACTTTGGTTGAGTTTGCTAGAGCTATGCTAAAGGAGAAGAACTGTCCAAATTATTTTGGGCTGAGGCTGTAAATACAGCCACATATCTTGTGAATAGATTACCATGTGCAGCTCTGAAAGGAATGACTCCATATGAAGCTTGGTGGGGTAAGAAACCAACACTAGATCATTGTAGAGTGTTTGGATCAATTGCATATGCTTATGTGCCATCACAACTTAGACATAAACTTGAACCAAAGGCAGAAAAATATGTGTTCATTGGTTATGATGAAAAGCAGATGGGTTACAGATTGTGGAATCCTCTAACCAAACAATTTATTGTTTCTAGAGATGTTACATTTGATGAACAGAAAAGTTGGTATGCAGATCAAAGTCATACAGCTGAAGAATTTGAAGAAGAGGTAAGAAGATGTGAGAAAGGAAAATCAATTGTGCAGGTGAATAGAGATGAAGACTATATGCAAGCAAGTACATCCAGAAGTGGATTAACAAGAATGAATGAAGAAGCTCCTATATTTGATGAAGAGGTGTATCCAGAAACTTATGAAGAATGTGAACCAAGAAGGTCAAGCAGGACTAGAAGACAACCAGAAAGGTATTCTTATGATACTTCTTACATAACTCAGAAGAACTATGCATATATGGTCAAAGATGATGAAGAACCTCAGAACTATGATGAAGCTAAAGGTAAAAAGCAATGGGAAGAAGCAATGAAGGAAGAGTTCAATGCACTGGAGGAGAACAAGACATGGGAACTTGTTCCTAAACCAAATGGTAAGAAAGTTAATTGGAAATAAATGGGTTTATAAAGTGAAGAAGCTTGCAGATGGAAGTATAGCCAGATACAAAGCTAGATTGGTGGTGAAAGGCTATGCCCAGACCTATGGCATAGATTATGATGAGACATTCAGTCCCGTAGCTAAGATGTCAACTATAAGGACGATCATTGCTATTGCAGCTTCAAAAGGATGGACCCTAAGTCAATTGGATATAAAAAATGCATTCTTGAATGGATACATATCAGATGAGGTATACATGGAACAACCTCAAGGGTTTATAGATTCCAGGTATCCAAATTTTGTTTGCAGGTTGAGAAGAGCATTGTATGGATTGAAGCAAGCTCCAAGAGCTTGGAACTATAGACTGGTGAAGTATCTCAATGATCTTGGATATCAAAGTTCAAAAGCAGATTCAAGTCTACTTATCAAAAGAACAGAAGAAGGTACAATCTACATTTGTATTTATGTAGATGACATTATAATCACAGGTACTTCAGATGAAGGAATCAAGGAGGTAAAGAGATTACTTGAGAAAGAGTTTAAGATCAGTGACCTAGGAAAGTTATCATACTTTCTTGGAATGGAAGTTACTTATACAGATCATGGCATATATGTGTCACAAGAAAGGTATCTTCTGAACTTGTGGAAGAAGTTTGATATGGAAAATTGCAGAGAAGCTTCAACTCCACTTGAAGTTAATCACAAGCTCAGTAAATATGATGGTGCAGACTACAAAGATATGAGGAAGTATCAATCTCTTGTGGGTAGTTTGATTTATGTTACACTAACAAGACCTGATCTTAGTTATGCAATGGGAGTTTTGTCACAATTCATGCATTGTCCAAAGGACCCACATTGGATTGCAGGTCAAAGAGTTCTCAGATATATCAAAGGAACTATAAAGGAAGGATTATATTATCCTTTTACATCAGATTTGAAGTTGAGAGCCTACAGTGACTCAGACTGGGCAGGTAATCAAGATGACAGAAGATCAACTCATGGTTACATGATATACATTGGTGATAAGCTTGTAAGTTGGTGTTCAAAGAAACAACATACAGTAGCATTATCATCAACTGAAGCAGAGTACAAAGGACTTGTGGAAGCAGCTAAGGAAGTCATATGGATGCAGACATTGTTCAAGAGCTTAGGCATTGATCAAGGTACACCTACAATACATGGAGATAATATGAGTTCACTTTATCTTGCAGCAAATCCAGTATTTCATGCAAGGACAAAGCACATAGAGATCCAATATCATTTTCTTAGAGAAAAGGTAATGGAGAAGGAGATTGAAGTGGAATACATTTCTACTAAAGATCAGTTAGCAGATATAATGACAAAGAGCTTGGATGGTGTGAAGACCAGCAGATTTAAAAGCATGGCAGGAGTAAAAGAAAAGAAGAAGATATGAAGAAACAGGGAATGTCAATTAGTGATTGAGGGGGAGCTGTTGGAGAAACACTCACTAATTGGACATATATTTGAAGGTCAAAGTCTTAGGAAGAAAACCCCATGCCTATGTGAAGGGACAAATTCACAAATGTATTATACTTGTAAAGTTAGTTCACTTTAGTTCTAGAAGTTTTTCAAAAGTTACGGGAATGAGAAAGTCTATATAAGTTAGTTAGTATTAACTGACGCGAAGAGAAGAAGAAGGAGGAAGACAATGAGAAAGTGAGAAGAACTCATTTTTGTATGACTGAGTATAGTCGGGCTTCTCTGAGTGAGAAAGCATTTGTAAAACTTCTGAGTTTTTTATAGTTATGAGAAGAACTGAGTAAAGTTCTGTGTATGAGCCTCTCTCCATCATCTCCATGATTACCTACTGTGTGATGAGTTACAAAGATCAAGTTTTCCAAGCAACTCGATGCCTGGCATCGAATCTCTGCTGATAAGTCATATTTTCATTTATATTTTTCATTCAGTACTGAAGTGTTTGAAAAACATGATGTTGTTGGAGCAACTCGATGCCTGGCATCGAATTCCAGTTGATAAGTCATATTCTAAGTGTGCATGAAATCACCTATAATTCTGGTGTCCAAAAGATCAAGACTTTATGCGGGAATTCGATGCCCGGCATCGAATCCCTGCTGAAAAGTGGCCAAAAACATCCCAAGTCGATGCACGGCATCGAATTCTCGTTGCAAGTCGATGCTAGGCATCGAATTCTAATTTTAAACAGGCGCTCTTACTAAAACAGGCAAGTTTTCCAGTTTTGGAAGGTCATACATGGTCATCTTGTGAGGGCCATAACTTGAGTTCTAGAGCTCCGTTTGATGCATATGATAGCTTGTTGGAAAGCTCTACTCTTCTAGTTTCAGCCTATAAAGTTTCATCAAGCAATAATACTTGAGCTAGGAGAAATTAGCAAAATACTGAAGGTATGTCATTTCAGTTACTAGGAATTTCTGTAGAAGCAAAGTTCTCACTTTAGGCTATCATTTCTCAAAGTTTGGAGTGGCAATGAGTTAATGGTGACCATAGAGGTGTTCTAGTGTCACCTTAATTCATTTCTTGTGGTGTTTCATACCTCAACATCTATCTATCTATCTATCTATCTATCTATCTATCTATCTCTATATCTATCTATTTATCTATCTATCTTTCTATCTACCTATCTACCTATCTATCTATCTATCTATCTATCTATCTATCTATTTTCCTATCTATCTATCTATCTATCTATCTATCTATCTATCTATCTATCTATCTATCTATCTATCTATCTATCTATCTATCTATCTATCTATCTATCTATCTATCTATCTATCTAGCTAGCTAGCTAGCTATCTATGTATCTATCTATCCATTGATCTATTTATCTATCTATCTATCTATCTATCTATCTATCTATCTATCTATCTATCTATCTATCTATCTATCTATCTATCTATCTATCTATCTATCCATCCATCTATCTATCTATCTGTCTATCTATCTATCTATCTATCTATGTATCTATGTATCTATCTATCTATCTATCCATCTATCCATCCATCTATCTATCTATCTGTCTATCTATCTATCTATCTATCTATCTATCTATCTATCTATCTATCTATCTATCTATCTATCTATCTATCTATCTATCTATCTATCTATCTATCTATCTATCTATCTATCTATCTATCTATCTATCTTCCTATTTATCTATCTATCTGTCTATCTATCTATCTATCTATAGATCTATCTGTCCGTCTCTTTGTCTATCTGTCTACCTGTCGGTCTGTCTGTTTGTCTCTCTGTCTGTAACTCTGTCTGTCTATCTGTTTTTCTCTCTCTCTCTCTCTATCTCTCTGTCTGTCTATCTATCCATTGTTAAAAAGTGTTAAATACTTAAAACACTGAGACTACCAACAAATCGTGGGTCCTTGGGAGTGGTAGGGGTTTGTTAGACAGAGGCCCTGTACTTAGTTCCCAAAATAAATGATATCTACTGTCCTTAGACAGTGTCGACACAGTCTTAGCTCAGCTACGAGCAGCAACTAGACTGTACTCGACTGATCTATACCTTGGTACCGAATTACTTCAGACTAATATGCACTGCGATAGTACAGAGTCTAACCTTCGCCAAGACAGCGCTCACAGTCAAGCAACCAGATCACAGAAGGTACCTACGGGTTCAACTTACAGTTATAAAGACTAACACACACTGGAATTACCCTTAACTATAGGTAATTCTCACCGTACAAGTGCAGATCGAGAACAGCACTACTTCTGCACAATGTTCTGGGGAAAGATTCCTACAGTCACACAGACTTAGTAGTTCAACAAGGAGAAGAACACTACGTCGTACAACTTAGCAGAACAATTCGTCACAGTTACTCTTTCAGACAATGATCCAACGTCTTACTGAATGGACTAAATTCACCGTGTAACCGAGATTGACAGATAACAACACAGAACACAACAGAGTACACAGAGCTTAGACAAGACACACTACAGCAACACTTAAGGTTCACTGCGCAAACTCAATCAAGAAAGAATAACACAGCTACACACAACGACCCAGAGTACTCAGAAACTAAACAACACACACTGCCGCAACATTCAGACAGACAACCAAACGAACAGTCTGGTGATAAGACAAGAATTAGGCCAAAATCCCCGCGCTCTCAATACACGATTGCAACAAGGACTTACAGACGATTCACTTCCGACCATAGTTCGATGAGTTACTATATAATGAATGACACTCATAACTATATCAGATCCAGAAATAACAGACACGGACAATAGATAGAAACCAGCAGATCATAGATTATTCAGAAAACTCAGAAGTTACAAATGAAGTTATAGTAATCGCTCAGACAATCACCCAGACGAACAGTCTGGTGATTCCACAACTCGTCGTCTCCGACTCTCTCTCTGTCTCTCTAAGCATTTCTTTATATAAGTAATCTAACTATTGTGTAACTACTTTTTGCGCGTTCTAAGTGTTGTGTAACTACTTTTCGCGCGTGCGAACCCAAGATTTGATTTTATATGTCCCCATCCGGCGGCCAACTAACACTGGCATGCACGGTGGACTCGAACCCGCAAGTTTTTACAAAATTACTGCTCATCGACTATTCCTTCTAAGTACATGTTTTGGGCTAATCTAAATGTACGGGCGATATTTTTCTTAAGGGTTTCTAATAATTGTTTTAATGTATCGGGTTCTAGTACCTGGGCATCTACTCTAACAGAGCTTATGGCTATGGCTTCGGTTAACAAAATTTCTGCTTGCGTTTGCAGAAAGGCCTCTTGCAGATAAAAGTCATTGGCCAATGCAGCATCTCAAATTTTCGTTGGTTCTATGCAGTTCTTCTTCTGTTCTTTTCTGCTGCAATTGCTGTTCTTGACTTTGCTGCACCAGTTCTTGTACTTGCTTTCTGGTTTCTTCTAGTAGATTACCCAATGCAATTCGGGCATCTTCTTTGTCTTGTATGTCCTGCTTCATTTTGTTGATTTCTTCATTGGCAATTTGCAGTAGTTCTTCTTTTTCTATAAGTGCTGCCATTGCCGCATCTCTCTAATTGATCAGCATCTCCTGTTCGGTGAGTTTTGCCTGTAATTCATTCAATTGCTCTTGCAGGGATTGGTTTTTGGCTTTGGCAATTAGTACTTCTTCCTGTAGGGGGCTGATGTCAGCTTCTAGCATGTCAACTTTATGTTGTAGCTCGTTGCGGATAGTGTCTGTGGCTGCTTTCATGTGGATGGGCAGTTGCTGAGATAAATTGATAAGAACTTGGCCCATATTGGCCAGTTCGGACAGTATTGGAATGGCAGGGAGGGGTAGCTGGGGTTGTGGTTGGGAAGAGGATGCGTTGAGGAGCTGTTGGGAGTTTGGTGGAGAGTAGTTGAGGGACGAGGATGAGGATTTGGTGGTTCCGGCAGGGTGAATGGGCTGGATGGGGATGATGGGTGGTTTCGGTGGGGGAGTGGGAGTTACGGTTTGAGTTGTTACCTGATTTATGTTTTGTTGTTCCTGCTCCGCAAATGTGGATTCCACTGCTTTTAGCAGTCTGTCCAGTGCTTCCTTAGCAGCTTGTTCTTCATTCATCTGTTGTTCTTCTTGAGACTCCTGCTGTGATTCTTCTTCAGTCAATGATGCATCAGCTTCTGTATGTTTTTCCTGTTGTTGTTCTTGGGACGATTGTGCCGATGATTCGTTTTGTATGGATGTTGTGGTGTTGTGGAATGTTTCTTCTTCTTGCTTATCCTCTTCTTTTTTGCCCTCATCGTTCTCTCCGGCAGATCCTTGTGCTTCGCTTTCAGAAGAGCTAATCCTTATTCTTTTTCTTCGAAATAGTTGATTTAATTCTTCTTCGTCTTCTTCCTCATCGTCCCACAACTGTATTGACTCTTCGTGTCTCACAACTGGTCCCTTGGGTGGTGGTTGCGGTGCGAGTATGGCCGGAAAGAGAAATGAAATGATGTGTGGTAGTCTAGATCTCGGCGTGCCTCCTTTGTTTACCTGTCTCATGATAGCTACTCATTCCTTGTGGATGCGATGGAAGAAGAAAGAGGCAAAGTTCACTGGTTCTCGTGCGGCTAGTTCTATGGCGGAGTAGAAAGGGCGGGATATTCCATATGTGCGTTTTTGGAGGTTGAGTATGGCTACTAAAAATTGGAGGGCTGATCATTCGGGTTCCGGTCGGTAGAGGATTGCATACTCGTTAGACGAATGTCTGGGAAATAGTTCAATCATACGAGTAGCTATCAGGCTTGGGCCATTTTCTCGGCCTTGCAACGGGAGTCTAAAAGCTTCTGCAAAGGCTTGCAATGTGATAAGTGTTCGGGAGGGTAAGGAAGTGATAGCCCATCTTTGCTCATTGGCGGGTGTGTTGGCTATGGCGGAGATGATGTTGGCGAAGAATGGGTGGGACTCCACTGAATGCCAAGGCAGTTCAACGAAGTTTGCCAACCCACGTATGCACAGGTACTCTCCTACCTCGGTAGGGAGACCGTCACAGAAAGCGGCGTAGTTAGCCAAGGCTTTTATGGCGCACACGAAGACATAGAACACAGGCACACAGAGCACAAGTTAAACACAGAGCACAAGTCACACACACGCAATAGCGTTTTTCGGCGAAATGGGGAAGGTTATGTAGTTATGCTGTAGCGGAGAGTAATCAAAAGCAGTAATAATCACGCGGTAGTGAGATGATAATTCTTAATTTCGGTATGCATGCATGAAGAGCTCGAAAGGGCAGGGCGGATTTAGTCATAAATAGGGTTCAAAACGCAGATATTTACAGACTTAATTATTTAAGCTTGCAAAAATAAAATAAAAGAAAAAAAAAGAACAGTGAACGCCAAAAGACGCGGCTATTTGCAAAACGTTTCAATGCGGGTTAGACGTGTGTTGATACGGCCGGAGCTTCGATCCGTTAATGACTTTCGAAAGAGGGTTTTCGGTCAACGTAGTCAACCGAAAAGTTGTTGGGCCTACTTGTGCAGAAATCCGGTAGGGACCGAACCATCGTATTTTAAGTTTGCCGGCGGACCGATTCGACTTTGCATTATAAAAAAGGACAAGTTGTCCCACCGTAAAAACTAGAGTTTTCAAGTGTCGATCATGCGTCCGAGCCTGTCTTAGTTGTACTTCCTGCATAGTTAAAAAGTTGTGCCAGCGATGCTCGTCTAGTCCTTTGAGTGTATCCAACCGAAATGACAGTGAGTCTTCCGGTAGCAGTTTCTGAGCGATTGCGACTCGCAAACTTGGTATAACTATCTCCATTGGTGCTATTGCTTCTAATCCATAAGCTAGTTTGAAAGGTGTTAATCTTGTTGTTACCTTGTATGTAGTCCGGTATGCCCATAATACTGCAGGCAACAGTTGATCCCATCTTTCCGGTGCTTCCATAATCAATTTCCAAAGCATATTCAACAAAGTTTTGTTTGTACTTTCGGCCAAACCATTAGCACGAGGACAATAAGGAGAGCTAAACTTATGTGTGACCTGGAACAACTGTGTAAGTGCCTTCATTAAATTGTTTACAAAATGAGTGCCTTGATCTGAAACAAGTTCCAGTGGTAAACCAAAATATGGAAAGACATCGGTTAGCAGACACTTTGCTACCGCAACAGCTGTAGCAGACCGTAAAGCCTAGGCTTCTGCCCATCTGGTTGCATAGTCTGTACAGGTCAGTATGTAACGGTTGTTACTGAAGACTGCTGGAGGTGTAATTGGACCGATAAAATCTAGACCCCACTTCTGAAAAGGTTCTAATGGCAAGATGGGTTGAAGAGGGAAAAGATGACGTTGCAGGGGCTGTCCAGATCTTTGACAAGTATCACATTGTTTGACAAACTGTGATACATCTCGGTACATAGTTGGCCACCAGAGACCACTTTGCATAATTTTCCGGTGTGTTAAGTCTACTGCAAAATGGCCACCGGAAGGAATCGAGTGATCCAAAGTAATAACTGAGTTAACTTCATGTGGTGGAATACATCGAAGTAAAATTCCAGTATGATCCACATAGTATAATTCTCCAGCAATCAACCGAAATCAGCGGCTAAAGACTGCAATTTTCCTGCGTATTGCCGTAGAAGTCTGAGATGGAAGGCATCCATCAGTGAGAAAGGTCAGGATCTGATCATAATATGTAGATGGCATAGGTGGGTCTGTAATTTCATCATTCGTTGGTTCAGAGACATAAATCGCTGGAGTTGTGTCATCTATGCCTACTGGACCTTCATCAGAATCTAAGCGGGAGAGGAAATCTGCTAAGGCATGTGAACTGACTGGCCGATGAATGACTTCGTAGTCAAACTCTTGTAAAAGTAGAACCCATCGTGCTAATCGACCACCTAGATGTTGTTGCCGAACTAGATAGACAAGTGCAACATGATCTACATGAAAGGTAAATTTACGGCCCAACAAGTAATGTCTGAATTTCTTGACAGAATACACTAGACCTAGACATTCTCTTTCTGTTACAGAATAATTCTTCTTAGCAGGGGCTAATCTTTGACTTGCATAGTACACTGGTCTGAACCACTTATCAATTTGTTGCATCAAAACGCTTCCTATTGTGATATCTGAAGCATCAACAAATACATGAAATGGGCGATCCCAGTCCGGAGGCTGTAAAATGGGAACTTGTGTTAATAAACTCTTTAAACGATCAAATGCTATCTGACATTCCTGATTCCATTCAAACTGTCGAGGAGTCTTGGTAATCAATCTGTTCAGTGGTATTGCCAAGTGAGCAAGCCATCGTAAGTGTCGTCCATGCCATCTTACTTGGCCCATGAAGCGCATTACTTCCTTCGGTGTAGTGGGCACCGGAGCTTCTAACACAACTGAAATTTTATCTGGATCCACCTGTATACCTTGTGCAGATACAATGTGACCAAGTAACTTGCCACATGAAACCGCAAACACGGATTTGTTTAGGTTCAAACAGAGTCTGTATTCTCTGCATTTTTCAAAGCAGCACCATAAATGGAACAGGTGTGCTATCATCTTACCGAAAATTGAAAAATCATCAAGATAGACTTGCATAAAAGAGGTAAGATAAGGAGAAAATATTTCCTGCATACACCTTTGGAATGTACTTGGGGCATTCCTTAATCCAAACCACATAATAGTACATGCGAAAACACCCCAGTTGGTAATGAAGGCAGTCTTCGGTATATCCTGTTCAACCATTCTAACTTGATTATATCCACTGTATCCGTCTAAGAATGAATACATTTCATGTCTTGCTACTCTATCAAGCATTGTGTCAAGAAACGGGAGTAGAAATGGATCAGGAACTGTTGCTGCGTTCAATTTCTGGTAATCTACACATATTCGTAACTGCTTATTCTTTTTGGGGACAATAACAATTGGTGAGATCCATTCAGCATGTTCTACTGGTACAATGAATCCAACTTTAAGTAGCCTATCTAGTTTTGCCTTTACCTGTGATGCATAGTTTGGATTGATCCGGTAGTTGGGTCGCTTGATCGATCTTGCTTCTAGCTTTAGCACGACTCTGTGCTGATAGATGCGGGGATCCAATCCTTTCATATCCTTGTAATCCCATGCAAAAACGTCGGAGAATTCTCGGAGTAGCTCGATTAAGTCTGCTTGAAATGTTTCCGGTAAGTTTTGCTTTATCTTCACAGGACGCGGATGATCTTCATCGCCTAAATTATAAGTGATCAACTGATTTTCTGGGACATAAAATTGTCGGGGCTTCTCTGTATCGCCAGCTAGCTTAAAAAGTTGTCGCAGTTGAGCGTCATTTATAACAGCAGTATCTTCCTTCTTATCTTCTTCTGTTACAGTCATTACCGTACAAACTGCAAGGTTCCAATTATCTACAACAGATTGTAGATCAATAGTTCCTAGGGAGATCAAATCAAAAGTTATTTTTCAGAAACTCTTCTTCTTCATCATCTGACAATCCATCTAGCATATGGACTGGTTCCGCCAAATACGGTCTAGCATGCAACTCGCAAGGTTGTATAGCATCTAATTTTACAATGTATTTACGATTTTTATCCTTGAAAGTGAGCTCTTGTGCAGACCAATCCTGTATCACCTTAGCGTGATTCAGCCAAGGTCGGTTGAAAAGGAGATTGTAATCAAGAGTGGATTCTGATAAATCTAGTATGACAAAGGTCATTTTAAATGTTGTACCTTGTAAAGTGATTGGTACATTTCGTACAAGTCCTATGGGATGGACTCTTGATTGGTCTGCCATTCGAACAATAAACTAAACTGGTTCGATTTCGGTCCACCCTAACCTTTTACATAGTGCAACAGTAGCAATGTTGACTCCAGATCCTCCATCAATTAGTACCTGTGTGATTTTATGATTCTTATACCATACCGTTATCAAAGGAACTGAATGATCGACCGTAGAATCAGGTTCTGGTTGCACCGTTGCTGTCGCAGGAATGCAAGAAGGCACAGGGCTAAACTGCTATTGGAATTGTTGCCGAACTCCCGGTACTAATGCCAGTAGTTGGCCCAGAGACAGAGTGATAGATGCTTTAGATAAAATTTCCTAGGCCTATTGTGATTGGGTTGCATGCTCCACCGGTTTTGAAGTTGATGCGTCTGCTGAAGATGATGGTTCTGTTGCGGAATTGGAATTCTGTTGTTGTGTTCCTTCTTCAGTTATTGGATTCTGGGTTAGCGGAATAGGATCTGGGAAGACTAGAGGTTCTGCGGTGGTCCATTGACTAGCTTTATCATACATCCTTTGTTATTCGCGTATACCTGGTTCAAATAATTCTGCTGCAGGCTGTAGTTGTTTACCGGAGCGAGTCTGAATTACTGTAGCTTGTGTTTCTACTGGTGTGATTTGTACCATATTAGCCATTGGATTTTGTCGTTCCTTCTTCCTCTGATCATATTCAGCTGCATCCTTACAGAATCTTTTAATGTGACAAAATTCACCACAGAAATGACAGCGCGAAGGTGGCAGATTGGGATTTTCCGGTGCTGGTCCGGCCTACGAGCGGTTTGCGTTGTAGTTGTTGTTTCTCTGTCCTTTGTAATTTCGATATCCTTGTTGCTGATTGTTCCTCATTTGCGGAGGTACATAATGATTGGCTGGTTGTCCTGGTTCCTGTATAATAGCATTGACAGTTGCAGTTCCCTGCACTTTGGCATTGTATGCACAGTTTTCGGTGGTGTGTCCGGCAATGTTGCAGATAGCACAGAATAACTGATTAAGTGCACAAGTGGCACTAGTATGGCCTGAATTCTTGCATGTGATGCAATATACTTGTCTGATCATATCTTCGGCGACATTTCTATTTGTTTTTGACCACTCTAGATCTTCTGTAAATCCTCCAACCTTGTTTTCTAGCTGTAAAGCCATGGCAATCACTGCATCTAGCGTCATAGCTCCTACATAGCGTATGATCATAATCTGTTTAAGTTGTGGAGTCAAGCCATTGATAAACCACTGAGTAATAACGTCGTCCGATCGGTTGGCGTATGCTAATGGTAACTGCCTTAGATGCGTCCTGAATAGAGTAGCGTATTCCTGTACAGTTTGATTTATCTTCTGTCTGTTGTTTTGCAGATAGTCAAAAATTTTGGCTGGATTCTTCTTTAGCCTGAATCTCTGCAAAAAGGCATCTCGTACTGCTTCATAGGTGCTGAAGTGATTAATATCATATTCTATAAGCCATCTAGCTGCTTCATTGACCAATGTAGATTGAAAGACAATAGCTTTATACGCTGGATCAGGTGGGTGGTTGAGAACTGCGTAGCTTATCTCAAATGTGCATACATGAGCATCCGGGTCATCTCCTGGGAATCCACCAAATTTTGTGTACGTTACTCCTATCGGAGTCGGCCTTTGTGGGCGTATACTTGTTGTTGTTGCTGCGATTGTTGTTGTTGCCCGTTCATGGCGAGTGTATTGTGACTATCTTCTGTATCTCGGGGCTGAATATCTGAACTATCGGAATCTGTATCGTCGGACGGTGCACTTTCCGATTCGATGATCTTGCTCAGTATGCTTCAAATTTCGGTTTCGAACAAATTTCCTTTCTTCTTGATGTCGAGTGTAGGGGAACTTACTCCAAAAAGCGGTGGCTGGGCTGAAGATTCACCAAAAAATGGTAAACCATCGCCGAAAAACTGTGATTTTGTTACCGAAATATCACCGGAATGTGGTGAAATTTCACCAAAATAAGGTGTTTTTTTGCCTTCGCCAATTTCTTTGGCTAAAGTGTTTCTAGTCGTAAACAAATTTGAATCTTTATCCAAGAGTGTTAAACTAACTTCAGGCTGCGTTCTGGTAGATTCTGGAGTTACTATATCTTCGACAGACTGTGCCGAAATAGTACCGGAATGTACCAGAGGGGTAACACGTTTCATCGGAATATGACCGGAATCACTTCTGACGTTCTTGACTTTCTTGACAACTGGGTCAACCTAGTTGTACTTCTACCTCCTGGAGTTATCTTTAGTAAATTAAGTACTCCAGACTGACGGTTCTTGGGATACGTTTCACCGGATCGAGTAACCGGCATGTATCATCTTTTGTACTAATCGCGTAGTATCACTATCGATTAAAATTTTATAATCACGTTTCCACAACAAGTTTGCAACAATCTGGTTCTGTTGCTACTTTCGATGAACGAATGTTACTCTTGATGTTGGATTCCGACAGACGAATGGCAATCTTGATGCCACTTTCCCATAGACGGCGCCAAGTGTTAAAAAGTGTTAAATGCTTAAAACACTCAGACTACCAACGAATCGTGGGTCCTTGGGAGTGGTAGGGGTCTGTTAGACAGAGGCCCTGTACCTAGTTCCCAAAATAACTGATATCTACTGTCCTTAGACAGTGTCGACACAGTCTTAGCTCAGCTACCAGCAGCAACTAGACTGTACCCGACTGATCTCTACCTTGGTACCAAATCACTTCAGACTAATATGCTACTGAGATAGTACAGAGTCTAACCTTCACCAAGACAGCGCTCACAGTCAAGCAACCGGATGACAGAAGGTACCTATGGGTTCAACTTACAGCTATAAAGACTAACACACA